>PITA01026714.1:0-22173 GCA_004023965.1 Spilogale gracilis
GAAACACAGCCAGAGAGGGAACACAAGCAGGGGGAGTGAGAGAGGGAGAAGCAGGCTTCACAAGCAGGGGGAGTGAGAGAGGGAGAAGCAGGCTTCCTGCCGAGCAGGGAGCCCGATGTGGGACTCGATCCCGGGTCTCTGGGATCATGACCTGAGCCGAAGGCAGTCGCTTAACCAACTGAGCCACCCAGGCGCCCCAGGGAAAAGAGTAATTTTCAAGTAGAGAAATCTGACAAACACTGCCTTAGCCAGGTGATCAAGGTAACATCAACAGTGATAAAATACATTGATAGTATGGACCCTTAATATCATGTTATGGGAATGGTACTTTATCTCTGTAGTCCTCTACCCAAAAATCTATAACCTTAGTAAAATAATGAGAAAATATCAGATAAATACCAAAAGAGAGGCAAAGTACCTAACCAATTAAGGTCAGGTAATGTCATCAAAATTGTCATTAACTCTCAAGGTTGTCAAAAACAAATGTCTGAGAAACTGTCACAGCCAAGAAGAACTTAAGGAGACATGATGTCTTAATGTAGTGTGGGAGTCTGGATGGGATTCTGGAACAAAAAAGGGGACATTAAGTAAAAACTAAGAAATCTAAATAAATTAAATGCCTTATTTAATAGTAATCTATCAATGCTGATTCATTAATTGTGAGAAATGTACTATACTAATGTAAGATGTCATTAGTAGGAAAAACTAGGTGGTAGAACACAAGAACTCTGTACTATACTCATAATTTTTATGTAGCTCTAACACTGTTCTAAAATTATAAGTTTATTTTAAGAGAATGGAAGAGGGTGGCTCAGAGGGTTAAGCCTCTGCCTTCAGCTCAGGTCATGGTCTCAGGGTCCTGGGATTGATTCCCACATGGGGCTCACTGCTCAGCGGGGAGCCTGCTTCCCTCTCTTTCTCTGCCTGCCTCTCTGCCTATTTGTGATCTCTCTCTCTGTCAAATAAGTAAATAAAATCTTTAAAAGAATGGAGGGGTACTTTCAACAAACAACTACTACTCAGTTGGTTAAGTCTTCTCTCACAGTATTCAAAGTTTATCACTCAGGATTTATAAAGATCTATTGCTTCTAATAACTGGGAAACTAATAAACACTGGATTTATAATGTGCTTTGACTAAAACTGGAATGTCAGACTGCTAGGGAATTAAAGAAAATGCCTAAATTTGTCTTCATCATCATCACCTCCAGAAGGAAGGGAACAGTTGAGACTAAACCATGAATCTAGACACAGTAACTGACATGGGTGGATCTGACTCACTGAATCACATCTCATGGTTTAAGCTACTTAGGTATAATTAACAGTGACTAAAAATGAAATCACTGACAAAGGTTGCTCCTGGACCATCTGAGACAGTCCAAGTACTGACTTGGCACAAAGGAAATAAAACTGAAAACTCTTGATCTCACCCAAAATAATCATTCTGCACCCTGTCTGAACCTTGGTCTCTTTACCCACCAGCTTACTCAAAACCACCCCTGAGGGTGTCCCGCTGCTAAGAAATAGACAACAAACAGGCCACCAAACTGGTTGCCAAGAAGGAACCATGAAAGATGCGGGCACGGTCTCTTTCCGACCTCTGTGATCTTTACTCATCTGTCATCCGTCCCACAGGAAAAGCAGACTTGGGGGACCTTTCCTTTCGATTGGGCCCATTTTCAAAAGCATGGTTACTTCACGACCCTAGATAAATTCACATGGGTGTCTCCCAACGCCGTCTGATACTCGATGTAGAAATTAAAGATTCAGGGGCGCCTGGGTGGCTCAGTTGGTTAAGCGACTGCCTTCGGCTCAGGTCATGATCCCGGAGACCCAGGATCGAGTCCCACATCGGGCTCCCTGCTCCGCGGAAAGCCTGCTTCTCCCTCTCTCACTCCCCCTGCTTGTGTTCCCTCTCTGGCTGTGTTTCTCTCTGTCAAATAAATAAAATATTTAAAAAAAAGAAAAAGAAATTCAAGATTCAGTGTTCCTCTAGCGTGGGAAGACCTGAAGACGCCATGTTGGCGCACCAGTGGCTCTTCAGGTTCTTTGTCTGGGGGGCACAAAATGCAGTCAGATAAAACTGGGTGGAAGAGTCTGGAAAAGATGCTGCACCCAACTTCAGGCAGAATTCATGAGAAGCAAGGCAACAGAAATTCCCACAGGCTCTTTGCTTACTTGTAAGGAGGAAATTCTTACACGTGTCTCCCTGCCTCTGGTCTTAATGTAATTGCATCTTTACTCGCCTTACCCCATTGTCCTATTTGGGATCCACAGTGTTCCTCTCATGGATCTCTTCAGCTTCCAGAAAAGGAAATAACGCTTGTCGTCTTTAGCATTATTCCTTCGTTCTCTTGGAGGTAGGGGTTGCTACTCAGAGAACGGAAGTCACAGAGAGGGCGAGGAAAATGGCGCCAGGTGCGAGGCACTCGCACTAGCACGAGGGCGGGCGCCTACGCGTGAGGGGGCGGGGCCCTCGCCTCCTCTGCTCAGGCCCAGCACGCGCCCGCCCCACCCCCGCCCGCGAGGCCCCGGAGCGCGCACGCGCTTTCCTGCGCGTCCGCTCCCACTGTAGCGACGGACGGGTAGGGGAGCTGACCCCGGCGGTTTGCTCCGCTCTGTGGAGGAGAGATGGGGAGGCGCTGGGCCTGGGCTGAGGTAGGAAGGAGCCCGCCCCTCGACGCCTCCCGCGACGCTAGCCCCTGAGCCGTGATGCAAGCCTGGGTCCTACTCTCCGCGGTGCTCTGGTACCTCACTAGAGGTGGGGCTCCTCCCGCCTGCCTAACCCCCTCCGCCCTCCTGGCCTCTCTTCCCAGTCCTGCCCCCTCCGCTTCGCTGCGCCCTGCCCAACTTGAGCCCCAGCTCCTCTTCTACCTAAAGTCAGTGGTTTCTTTCTTCCACAGTTGGATGGCAGCGTTCTTCTGAACGTACCAGGAAAGGCCTCATTTATGGCAAGCCTGGACACCCAGGTACTGAGGACCTCTTCACCCGCAGAGTCTTATCGGAAGAGCGGGTGTGCAGTGGATCTGCTTAATGTTCTTCCAGCGAAGGGAAAGGGAGAGAGAAAGCTCCCTGAACGTCCACCTGGTGCTTGGCACTTGCGTCATTTCATCCTTTAAGCAACACGTTAGTGCATCACCTGGCCTAAAGCCGCACAGCTCGTAAGGAGCTAGGAGTCAATCCAGATCTTTCTCTGATGCCACCTCACTTCCAGGTGTCTCTGCTGCTTTGCAACACGCAAGGCTCCTTCAGGGGGATTTCCAGGACTGCAAGTCCCTCTCTTTGGAGCTCCTATACATCCTTTAAGGCTTAGCTCAAATGTCGTTTATCACTGTGATGACAGTTTCCTGGAAATCCCTAAGGAAAATTGGTCACGTGACTAACTGTAGCTAATTTAGGGCCAGTTCACAGCATTCGTCATGTTTGGGATCTCTCCATGTGTTGAGCCCCTCCCCTTTTTCCCACCCCCCAAATTGTGGGATGGTATCTTCTTTGTAGGTTTAGGGCCTGGTATTCAGTAGACTTAAAATCAGTATCTGTGGGACTGCGTAGGTTCTAAGTAGAGTATGCAGCCTCTACCAGATCCGAAACACAGAATAGGTAACTGCAGAAAATCTTCCTAGTATGCTCCCACATAAGCTTAGTTATTGTTCCCAAAAGAGGACGTTTACAGTTAAATATCAAGTTTCTCTTAGGAATGACAATGATTATCTTGAGAATAGTTGTGCAACCAATTTCAAATCCTTTTCTGATCTTTAAATCGATCCCACTAACCCTTTAAAGAATTGCGATTCAAGTGAGTTCTGAACATGTACATTAAAATGAACTAAATATATTAATGTACATTTTTTTAATGGTAAACATTTTTTTTTAAGATTTTATTTATTTGACAGAGAGAAACACAGCCAGAGAGGGAACACAAGCAGCGGGAGTGAGAGAGGGAGAAGCGGGCTTCCCGCCGAGCTCGGAGCCCGATGTGGGACTCCATCCCGGGTCTCCAGGATCATGACCCGAGTCCAAGGCAGTCGCTCAACCAACTGAGCCACCCAGGCGCCCCTAATGTACATTTTTATAAATAAAACTATACTATCACAGAAAAAAGAATACTATCAGCCTAGAGTTTTAAAAACTTATAGAAGAAGAAATTTATATTAGCATTCTAAGTGTTATGATACACTGATTTTTAAAATACTGAAATCCAAAAAGAACTAATCAGTGTGTCTTTGGGACAAAATGGCAGGAAATGTATTTCTTAATTTAATTTTGCTTTATATTATTTTATTTTGTCACAGTGAAAATATATGTAAAATTACATCACAGTAGCCCAGTCCTTGCCTGTATGGATTTTAAACGTGCTGGAAAAGAAACAGTGGACCCCACCTACTTATGGATTGGACCTAATGAAAAACCATTAACAGGTAATTTATTTGATCTTAATTATTTTTTTAAAGATTTTACTTATTTATTTGACAGAGAGAAACACAGCTAGAGAGGCAACACAAGCAGCGGGAGTGAGAGAAGGAGAAGCAGGCTTCCTGCCAAGCAGGGAGCCAGATGTGGGGCTCGATCTGATCCCATGAGTCCAGGATCATGACCTGAGCTGAAGGCAGGCGCTTAATGACTGAGTCACCCAGGTGCCCCTGATCTTAGTTATTTTCTTACATGATAGGAACTTTTTTTTAAGATTTTATTTATTTATTTGACAGAGAGAAACACAGCCAGAGAGGGAACACAAGCAGGGGGGGTGAGAGGGGGAGAAGCAGGCTTCCCGCCGAGCATGGAGCCGGATTCGGGGCTCGATCCCGCGTCTCCGGGTCATGACCTGAGCCGAAGGCAGTCGCTTAACCAACTGAGCCACCCACCCAGGTGCCCCGGGGCTTTTTTTTTTTTTTTTAAGAAAAGCACTGTGAACTTTTTGGGATGAACAAATTGAAATTTAATTTTAACTGCAGTTTCACCAGCTCCATACTTAGATATAGCAAATCATGTTATATTTTGGTCTGTGTCTTATTTTCTCTTTATGAAAAAACTGAAGCAATAATTTTTTTATCGTACTTCCCAGAGTTATATTAGTTCAAAAGTTTTTATAAAACCTAAAATTGGGGGCACCTGGATGGCTCAGTCAGTTAAGTGTCTGCCTTTTGCTCAGGTCATAATCCTAGCGTCCAAGTCCAGCTCCCTGCTCAGCAAGGAGCCTGCTTCTCTTCCTCCTGCTCCCCCTGCTTGTGCTCTCTCACTCTCTGTCAATTAAATAAATAAAATATTTTTTTTAAAAACCCAAAATTTATCTTTGTAGCATCTGCTTTGGAGATGAAGTATTTAATGTGTAATTTTTCATGATGTTATAAGAGTGTATTGGAATATTAGCATTAATTTCTGTCTTATGTGAAGAAATTGTGTAGTACTACAGAGCAGTGTAATCTCATTGACTAAATTCCAGTATAAACCAATTGAAATTAGAGGCCAGGAAACGAATTAAAGAAAACCAAAATATATTTTAAAAGTGTACTTATAAAAAAAAAAGTGTACTTATGTGGTTTTCCATAGAGTAATAGCAGAATTGAGGTTTTTTTGAATTCTTAAAGTTAAATAGTCCATTAATTTTTTAAGTTTTGTATTTATTTATAACCCAAGTTTACTAAATAATGTTTGAATTGTTAATATGTTAAATAACCAAGTAATTTACTGTTTCTGTTTAGAAAGTAATCAAATAAATATAACTAAAACAGGAAAGCTGAAGATGGAAGATTTTCAGGAGGCTTTGTCTGGACTTTATTCATGTACTCTTTCTTATAAGACTGTCAGAGCAGAAACCCAAGAAGAAAAGATAGTAAAGCAGAGATATGACTTTATGATCTTTGGTAAGAATGTGGATACATTTTAACTTATACATTTAGTCTGGATAAGAATTAAGTGTATGGTTTCTTAATTTAGTGAAAATGAGTCCATTATATATAATTATTGTGACTTATGGAGTATTTTGGTTTATTTGACCATGCAAACTCTTAAACTGACATCTAGATAGTGTGTCCTAAATAATCATCTTTCAGCCTCACACTTCCCATCATCTAGGTTTGCAAGTACAATTTACTTTATGACAATTTTGCCAGGTCATTTAAAACTGATGTTTAATTCTATAAAGCAAATTGATGGTCCTTTTCACTGGACTGTGCTAACAAGAATGACAAAGACATTCCCCCATCTTATTTTTTTGATACTGTTAACTTATCTATATATCCAGCCATTTCTTCTCTTGTACTGAGTAGATAATGTATCAGATGAAAACAATCTTTTTTCATTAAAGTTATTAGTTTTGTATGTTTTTTGGGGACAAACTTACTAGATAAGTTTCTATGATAATTTTTAAGATTAATAAGATTTAATATTACATGTTATTTGCAAAGTTTACTAGCACAATGATAAGCATAATTGTTTTATTCTCATCATTTTTTAAAGCCTATCGGGAACCTGATTATTCATATCAGATGGCTGTACGTTTTACCACAAAGTCTTGTGAAGGAAGATATAATGATCTGCTTTTTAGAGTGCTGAGGAAAATCTTGGATAACTTAATTTCTGATTTGTCATGCCATGTCATAGAACCATCATATAAGTGCCATTTTGTTAAAATTCCAAAACATGGCCTCATACATGAGCTATTTATAGCCTTTCAAGGTAAAAAGAAATTAGCATTTCTTTAATGTAGTTTCTTTAATAATGTAATGTAGTTAAATAATGTAGTTTCTTCTAATTTCCTTAATGAGATATCTTATAAAATAGTAGGTATTTGTTATACCTACTATAAATATTTGTTAAGCACTAAAGTGTATTGTTGGTTTTAGCCTCGCAAGATTTTAAAAATTAATATTAATTATTTAGTTTAACCGATGATATATTGTTGCTTATCTTTTTTTTTTAACTTATTTTTTAAGTAGGCTCCACACTCAATGTGGGGGCTTGAATTTAAAACCTTGAGATCAAGAGTTACATGCTCTACAGACTGAGCCAACCAGGCACCCCAATATTGTAGTTTATCTCTTAGAAGTCAGTATCATTTTATAAATGCTAGGCAGCTAATATTTAATTTATAAATTCTTAAAAACTTAAATTGAATTTTTGAGAAGAACTTAATAAAGAGAGGAACCAAACCAAATTGATCTGCATTCATTTTAAAGCCTTGTAGTTACTTTGATTAGCCCCCAGATGGAGTGAAATCATAATATATAAATTAGTCAAATTGTGCACTTTATTACTAGGATTAGATTAAACAGATGCATGCATACATACTGAATTCAGCATTCGAAGCTTTATTGGGATGGTTGGAACTTTTTAGAATTCTTTTGTGAAGGTATCATATTTTTCCTCTCCAGTTAATCCTTTTGCACCAGGGTGGAAAGGTGCGTGCAATGATTCTGCTGACTGTGAAGATATCACTAATCATAATATCCTCCAGGTGAGAATTTCAGTGTAGGGGGAAAGTATTTAAATAATTAATAAAGCTATGTAAAAACATTTTGTAAATACTTTCTAATTAATTTAAACGTTTCTTCAAAAATTGATTTCTCGGTGGCCTGGGTAGCTCAGTGGGTTAAAGCCTCTGCTCTTGGGGTGCCTGGGTGGCTCAGTTGGTTAAGCAACTGCTTTCGGCTCAGGTCATGATCCTGGAGACCCGGGATGGAGCCCCACATCGGGCTTCCTGCTCAGCAGGAAGACTGCTTCTCCCTCTGCTTGTTCCCTCTCTAGCTGTGTTTCTCTCTGTCAAATAAATAAATAAAATCTTTAAAAAAAAAAAAAAAGCCTCTGCTTTTGGCTCAGGTCATGATCTCAGGGTCCTGGGATCCAGGCCCATATCAGGCCCTCTGCTCAACGGGGAGCCTGCTTCCTCCTCTCTCTCTCTGCCTGCCTCACTGCCTACTTGTGATTTGTCTGTCTGTCAAATAAACAAATAAAATCTTTTAAAAATTTTTGATTTCTCCATGTTGTGAATATTAATAATAGGCATTCTAAGCAAATAGATTTGAATTATTATTTTTAAAAATAGAAAGTATTATTGATTTTTGGTTTCAGTTTTTTAAGCAGAGGTTGTGAAAGTCTTGGCTATATTAGGATGTTTTGTTTTGGAATAATACATCTAGAATAATATATAGCTCCCCAGGTTAATAGTATGTATTTTTTTCTGTGTTGGAAGGATGGATCTCTAGTTTTTGTTTCCTGAGGGTATCTAAGCAGCAGTTTGAGGAACAGCCCCACAATCATATAATCCTAGGTTAAACCAGTAGTTTTTCCAGAATTGTATCTCTGCTGGTCATAATAGTTGCTTCCTCTGTGCCATTTTCAGGGGCTAAGGGCATAGTCTAAAAAACCCTTTACTCTCCTGATATAGTTCCTGAGCCCATGCCCTTAATATTGTGCATGGCTTATGGAAAGCACTGAGTTAGTATTAGTTATTATTAAGCTCTGTGTTCAAAAAATAAAATTTATATCACTGGTTTGTAATGCTGATTAGAGAACAATTTTGGTTTCCATTTTGCTTGCAACTTTGGAATTAGAAATAATGAACTATCAGTTATCCACACATGAAATAGACATGCTACAAATAATTTAAACCTCAATTTAATTTTTCTTAACTATTGTATATATGAATTGACAATGATAAGGTCAAGGATAGACTAATTTTAGTATTAACACAGAACTTTTCAGGAATTCATCTGTTGGATAAAGCATGTCATGTTTATACTGTTCCATTGTCTCTGACGCAGGAGGATAAATTTGGTTCACAATTTAGTAATTGTACTTCTTGTATTTTAAAACCTTAGGCAAGAGATCGGATAGAAGAATTTTTCCGGAGCCAAGCATATATTTACTACCATGACTTTAATAAAACTATACCAGCTATGCATTTTGTGGACCACAGTTTTCAAGTAGTACGTATGGACAGCTGTCGTCCAGGCTTTGGAAAGAATGAAGGTCTACACAGTAATTGCGCTAGCTGTTGCGGTAATTATAAGATTTAAACATCTAAATATTTAGGTTATATCATCAGAAGAATAGATTAATAATTCCCTTAAGATAATTGAATATGTGATTATTTTACAATAAGTTATATTTAGTTAAAGGGAAGTAAAATTTCAAAGCCCAAATTTCTAAATATAATCATCCTCATGTGTATTAATTCTTCCTGATGTATTCTTCTGTGTTATAAAACATTTCTATAGTGTTCTGAGTTAAGTATTATGCTACAAAGGAAAAAAAACAGAATGGTCCTATCTAGAAAACAGAATTGGAAATAGAAACTAGAAAACTAGAAATAGAAACTCATAAATGGGACACTGCAGAAGATACTGTAAAAATGATGATATTAAAGGAAAAAATAGGGTCCTAACTTTCTCCTACCATTAAGATCGTCAAATTACAATGTTTCAAACTCACAAATAATCTACAACTTAATTGACTATTACTCAGTATAACATAGGTATAGAAACAGTATGATACTGAAGGCAGATATATATTACTGGTATGAAATACATCTAACTGAAATGATAATAATGTACTCCATGTTTTTTCCTCTGCAGTGGTTTGTAGTCCTGGGACTTTTAGTCCTGATGTTGATGTTACCTGTCAGAGCTGTGTTTCTGTCCGTGTTTATGGAGCTAAATCTTGCACATAAACTTCAAACAAAAATCGTATTATGAAGACTAGAGGTGAAAGTATTGTTACTTGCTTGTGGAGGTGGGGAACATAAGATAATTTGTTCACATCCATCCCGGAGCATCAAAGATCCATTAAGTAAGGCCAATAAGACCAAAACATTGGAAAACATACATTTTAGAAATTTAAAAAAGACAGTTGATGTGGCATTTCTAAGAAGGAATTTAATATCTCCAGTGGACAAAGTAAAGTGTATTAGTGGATGATTTTCAATGAAATATGTTTTGCTGTTTACAAACTGAATTTGTTGCTCTGTACCTTAGACTATATCAAGTTCAAGAAGAGTAGCAAAGTATAATATAATAAAAACTTTATACTTTCCATATATTAATTTGTTTGAAATCACTCTGATATGATATAAAGGCATATATATTACCTTTGTAATTAGAACCAAAAAAGTTGTTTCTTTTGGTCCCTTTGCTTTTAGTTTGTTTTTTAAATAATTAGTTTTAAAAGTATAGTTTCAGATTATAGAATAACTGAGCACATATTACATCAAGTTTCATATACCCTCACTCCTCCCCAATATACCCCACTATTAACCTATTTCATCAATGTGATACATTTGCTACAATTAATGAACCAAAGTTGATACTATTATTAATTACAGCTCATAGTTTACATTAAGGTTCATTCTTTGTGTTATCCAGTTCCGTAAGTTTTGACAAATTCATAATGCCTTGTGTTTACCATTACAGTTTCATACAGAATAGTTGCACTACCCTAAAAATCCCTTGTGCTTTTACCTATCATCTCTCCCTCTTGCTCCAGAACTCTTGACACCACTGATTTTTTTAAGTCTCTATGGTTTTACCTTTGCCAAAATGTCACATACTTGGAATTATACAGTATGTAGACTTTTCAGGCTGGCTTCTTTCACTTAGCAATATACATTTAAGGTTTCTCCATGTCTTTTTGTGACTTGGTCATTTTTTATTGCTGAATAATATCCCATTGTATGGATGTATGAAGGAGATTGTGGTTGCTTCCAGGTTTTGGTGATTATGAATAAAGCTGCTATAAACATTTGTGTGCAGGTTTTTGTGTGGACTTAAGTTTTCAACTCAATTGCATAAATATCTAGGTGCATGACTGCTGGACAGTATAGTAAGATTATGTTTAGTTTGTAAGAAATTGCCAGGCCATCTCCCAAATTGGTTTACCATTTTGCATTCTCACCAGCAATGAATATTTTCTTATTGCTTCTCATCCTCACCAGCATTTGGTATTTTCAGTTTTTTGGATTTTGCCATTCTAATAGGTATGTAATATGGTGTTTTGATTTGAAATTCTCTAATGACATCTGATGCTGAGCATTTTTCCCTAGCTTATTTATCTTCTTTGGCTAGGTATCCAGATCTTTGTTCATTATTTATTCTCTTATTGCTATGTTCTAAGAGTTCTTTGTATAGTTTAGCTACAGATTCCTTCTCAGATACATGTTTTCCAAATATTTTCTCCCATTCTTTCTCTTCACTCTTTTAACAGGGTCTTTCATCAAGCAGAAGTTTTTAATTTTCGTAAAGCCCAACCTACCCAATTTTCTTTCACGGGTCATGCTTTTGATGTTATACCTGGAAACTCTTCACCAAACCCACTGTCATCTAGAAGTTACATAGTTTCATGTTTACTTTTAAGTGTAACATTAATTAGTTTTTGGCGAAGAGTGTAAGTTGTGTGTCTAGATTCATTTTTTTTTTTTTACATAGGGATGTCCAGTTCCAGCATCATTAGTTGAAAAGACTATACTTCCTTCATTGAATTGCCTTTGCTCCTTTGTCAATGATCAGTTGACCATGTTTGTGTGGGTCTATGTTTGGTTTCTCTCTTCTGCCTTATTTATCAGTTTTTCTCTCCTTTCACCAATGGTATCTTGATTGCTGTATAGTAAATCTTAAATTTTAGTTGGTATCAGTCCTCTGACTTTATTCTTCTTTAATATTGTGCTATTCTGGATCTTTGGCTTTCCATATAAACCTTAGAATAAGTTTTTTGATAACCACCAAATAACTTGCTGGGAGTTTGGTTGGAATTGCATTAAGTCTATACGTTAAAATGGGGAAAATTGACATCTTAAGTATATCAAGTCTTCCTATCCAGTAACCTGGAATAGCTTAGATCTTCTTTGATTTATTTAATCAGAGTTTTGTAGTTCTCCTCACATGAATCCTGTATATATATTTTTTAGACTTATGTCTAAATATTTAAAGTTCTTGGTGCAAATATAAATTATATTGTATTTTTTTACTTTCAAATTCCAGATGTTCATTGCTGGTATTTAGGAAGGCAATTGGCTTTTGTACATTGACCTCATATCCTGTGATCTTACTGTAATTGCTTATTAATTCCAAGATATTTTTTGTTGATTCTTTGGGATTTTCTTTTTTTTTTTTTTTAAGATTTTATTTATTTATTTGACAGAGAGAGAGATCACAGGTAGTCAGAGAGGCAGGCAGAGAGAGAAGGGGAAGCAGGCTCCTGCTGAGCAGAAAGCCTGATGTGAGGCTTGATCCCAGGACTCTGGGATCATGACCTGAGCCGAAGGCAGAGGCTTAACCCACTGAGCCACCCAGGTGCCCGGAATTTTCTTTTTTTAAAAAAAAGATTTAGTTGTCTCTTTGTGAGAGAGAGAAAAGGTGTATACATGCATGTGCACATGTGTGTGCATGGGGGAAGGGCAGAGGGAGACTGCGCTGAGCATGGAACCTGATTCTGGGCTCCATCCCATGACCTCAAGATTACAACCTGAGTGGAAACCGACTGGTGTGGAAACCAATAGTCAGACACTCACCTGACTACCCTACCCAGGCACCCTGATTCTTTGGGATTTTCTATGTAAACGATCATGTAATCTACAAACAAAGACAGTTTTGTTTCTTCTTTCCCAATCTGTATATTTTTTACTTTCTTGTCTTGTCTTACTACATGTAGACAAGTAGAACTTCTGGTATGGTATTGAATAAGAGTGGTAAGAGAGGATATCCTTGCCTTGTTCTGGATCTTAGAAAGCATCCAGTTTATCACCAGTAAGTATGTTAGCTATAGTTTTTTTAATAGACATTATTTATGAAGTTGAGGAACTTCTACTCTATTCCTAGTTTCCTAAGAGTTTTTATCATGAATGGATATTGGATTTTACCAAATGCTTGTCTGCATTTATTGATGTGATCATATGATTTTTCTTCTTTAACTTGTTGATGAGATGGATTGCATTAATTGATTTTCAAATGTTGAATAATCCTAGCATATTTAGAATAAATCCCTTTTGGTCATTGTGCATAATTATTTTTATACATGGATTTGATTTTCTAATCATCTATTGAGGATTCTTTTATGTTCATGAGACATACTGGTCTGCAATTTTCCTTCCTTGTAATATCATTATCTGGTTTTAATAATAGTGTTGTTTAGTATTAGTATTAACATTATAGATATGTGAGTAGTCAGGATCCTCTTAGGAGACAGAAAACACAAAGTAATTTGAACAGGAAAAGTTTAATATAAAGAAGTATTAATTATAACAGGATTAGAAAATCAAGGAATTGGCTAGGAAGATATAAAGAGAACCCTAAAGAATATAGGAATAGCAAATATAAAGAGCAGCTACTGCCACTAGGACTGAGATACCGTGTCCAAGAATGAGCCACCATCTCCCAGAGCAGACATTCAGACCTTATTGAAGAGGGCACAACCATGGATCACTGGCAGAAGTCACTGATGCTGGAAATTCACTCTTTGTAACTTCCCAGAGATCCACGCTTTAGGGTGCCAAGAAAAGTTCATGGGGGTAATTTCTCACTTAACTACAAAACCACACAAGGAGGAGAGGTTTTTGCCAAATTGCTGGGCCCCATGCGCTGAGGGATATGAACACTGGAAATGTCTCAGGAGGCTGCCAAGGCAACAATCTAGAAGCAGGAAAAAAAAATTCTTTTCCTCCTCTAGGATCTCTCCAGCACCAGTTCTGACAAAATTTAGTGCTGTGCCAGCTGGTAAAGGAAAACATTTACAAGACCCAAATCCATTTTCACAAAACAGACAAAAAATATATATTTGGAGCAGAGAGGCAGTAATTAATAACTGACAAGGTACAACCCTTTGACAATTCAGCTTCCATATGCACTTTTTTACATACTCTTGAAGGACTTATACATTGGCAAAGGACTTTTATATTTCTACCGAAGAAGATACAGCTATCTATCATACAAGTATTCACCATTTCTTAAAAATATAATGACAAATAATTCCAACAGTCATCGCTTCTATTGCTGACTATAGTCATTACTCCTCAAATTCATTCAGTCTCATTCCTAAGAACTAAATTTTAATATTCACTTCTAACAACTTGAATATAAACTAAAAATCAGAAGAAAATGGGTAGTGAATTAAATAATCATGAATATAACAAGCAAAGAGAAAATATGCAAAACTAATTGGTCATGAGGTTGTAATTGCTATCTGTGGCTCCCGTCTTCAACTACTCATTCCATCTTTTTCTTGGCCTCAGCCGGAACTAGTTGCTCTGGGTTCTTTATCTGGTGGAATGACCAAAACCTTCATCTCCAAAGGGTCCTTATGTTCTGCCTTTTTTTAATTACTGTTGTTGCTATGTAGTTTTCCATTAACTTTCATTATTAGGGAAGAGAGAACTAAGAAGCACCCAGAAAATCTAAGTTCTAGAAACAATCCTCCTTGCTGCCATCATGTAGCAACTCAGTTCTCCCTTGGTAATCAGGATCATAACTCCAGTCAATAAGTTAACACACCACCTCCTTTTTTCTGGCCCATTAGTTCCATAGCATATGGAACTTAAATGTCCATGTGGCAATCTCATCTTCCAATTTAGGAAAGAACCACTATTGTGTTTCCTTATAGAAGCATTCCCCCACTTGAGGACAGTGATCTCCAATCCAAATCTAGAGCTCAAAGTTGCCAGGATAGAAAGTAAAAATTCTGCAAGTTGGTTACTAGGTGTAATTTTGAGAGGGTCCACTTCTACTTCCACCTCTGATTTCTAGACTATTCTGGGTATGAAGGAGATAGCACATACATATTAATCTCTGATTCAAGGCATATACAGAACCCCTTTGCTTCAGGGTACTATCTCTCAACTGACACTGTAACTGGGATTTTGGTAAGCCATTTCATCTTTCAGTTATGCCGGTTGCTTCTGGATGATGGGGTATGTGGTAAGACCATTTAATTCCATGGTTATGAGCCTATTGCTTCACTTCCTTTGTTTTGAAGTGAATTACTTGATCAGACACAATGTCTATGGTATGTCACAATGATAGATAAGGCACCCTTTGAGTCCACTGGTGCTGGAACAAGCATTCTGAGCACAGAGGGCAAATCTACACCCAGA
Organism: Spilogale gracilis; assembly: GCA_004023965.1. Classification (NCBI taxonomy): domain Eukaryota; kingdom Metazoa; phylum Chordata; class Mammalia; order Carnivora; family Mephitidae; genus Spilogale; species Spilogale gracilis. The sequence goes on from PITA01026714.1 coordinate 15,072, forward strand.
ATTTGTGTCTGTTCCAGTCAGGATGAATCTCTGTTGTTTGGACAGTTTTACTCCATCAGTGTAAAAAGAATTAGTCACACAGGTTAATGAATATGATGCTGTCCTGAGATAGACTAATACATTATTCTTTTTTATTTGTAATAGCCTGTCTTGTTTTGAAACAGAATTTTATAAAGTGAGAAACAGAATGTGAACATTTTAATGATTGAATTCTAAAGGGAAACTGCTGTCGCCTTAAGAATTAAATGTCTCGGGGTGTCTGGATGGCTCATTCAGTTAAGCTTCCTCCGACTCTTGATTTTGGCTTAAGTCATGATCTCACGGTCATGACATCAAGGCCTGTGTTAGATGCCACTCTCAGTGGGGAGTCTGCTTTAGATTCTTTCTCTCTCCTTCTGTTCCCACCCCCCCAGCCCCCGCTCACTTGTACTCTCTCTCAAATAAATAAATACATCTTTAAAGGAAAACAAAATTAAGTGTCTCCTTCTTGAAGGTGGAACTACCACCAGAACCATCCTGGAGAGATAGATGCCTAGGGAACTTAAGGGGGAAAGCTGTGTGCGCTCCGAAGGAACAGCTGACACGTATAGAGCACTATGTGCCAGCTGCTATTCTAAATGTTTTTGATGTCATTATTCAATAGTCCTCACGTTCATCATAGTAGGCACATACTCATTATTCACATTTTATAGAGAGTAAGCAGAAGGACATAATTGTTAAGTGATTCATCCAAAGTTACACAGCTAGTAAGTGGTAGAGTTTACAGGGAAATCTCCAGAATCTAGGCTCTTAATTACTAACTATTCTGTCTTTCTTAACAAGTTTTATCTTAACAAGTAATTAACTATTCCTAACATTTTAAAAAAGATTTTATTTATTTATGTGACAGCAAGAGAGGGAACACAAGCATGGGGAGTGGGAGAGGGAAAAGGAGGCCTCCCACAGAGCAGGGAGCCGGATTGGAGGCTCAATCCCCAGACCCTGGAATCATGACATGAGCCAAAGTCAGACACTTAATGACTGAGCCACCCAGGTACCCCATTCCTAACATTTTGTATGAGCTCTTCAAGTAAAGCAGTTTAATGAGAAAGTGCCAGTTAGGCAAATAAGATATGAACAAAATATAAATTGTAACCAAACCCAGTGAGGGAAAATGAACAGTATAGGTTAAAGGGAGAACTAGTGATGGCACTGAGTACCTAAGATTGCCAGCTTGTTGGTTTGCTTGCTTGCTTGCTTACTTGCTTTTTAAGATTTTCTTTATTTGACAGAGAGAGGCACTGTGAGAGAGGGAACACAAGTAGGGGGAATGGGAGAGAGTGAAGCAGGCTTCTTGCTGAGCAAGGAGCCCAATGCAGGGCTCAATCCCAGGACCCTGGGATCATGACCCTTGCCAAAGGCAGATGCTTAACAACTGAGCCACCCAAGTGCCCCTCCACCTGCTGCTTTCTGGTGTGAGCTGTGACTTGACTTTTCTTTCCCAGCTCTTTTAGATAATCCCACAGAATGTAGGCACTGCTCTTGAGTTTGTGAATTTCTTTTTTCCTGAGCCAGGAAACTATTTTCTCCTTTTACATTTTGTTTTTCATCCTCCAGTGTCCTTCTACACTTTAGAGTGTTGCCATATTTGCATCTTTACTGTATTCATCCTTGGCAAGCTTTCCTTACCCCACAGCCCATGCATGTGATGAATGTTTCTCAGGGCCCTTCTTGCCTTCCTCCTTCGGTTTTGTAAGCCTCTTCAGTCCCTCTGAAGGAAGGATGTAGATAAACTGACAGATTAGTATGATTGCCTTTAGCTCTACGAGTAGAAGTAGTTTAGAGTCAAAAACAAAACCTGATCTCAAGAAAAAGAATTTGTAAGTTACAATAATGAATAAAACCAGAAGATTGCCAGCTTTCTGCAGGTGTCAGTGGCTTAGAATGGAAATTCTTTTCTTACTGTAGAGGCTTATTATTTCACCAGTAACCCATTCCTCAGAACTGAAAAATCAGTAGCCAAGAAAGAACACATTGTAACTGTAAGGAGGCAGTATAACTTCAGACAGCTGTGGCACGGTAATGAAGTATGCAGGTCTGAAAGCCCCTGAGGTTGCAGAAACGTGAAACGTGACCCGGTCAGTGTTTTTTATGAAGACCCCAGTCAGTGTTTTTTATGAAGACGGCTAGAAATGTGAGGTAGAGTTTGGATAAACAGATACTATGCTATCACATTTGATCTTCCCAAGGTGACACAGTGATATCTGGTATCCGAATCCAGAAACAAATAGAGAACAATGAAGGTGTTTGGAAAACAAAAGAGATAAGGAAACAGGAAGCAAAAAAGAGAAAAAGTGGTTCTAACCACCAACCACTGATTAGAAGATGTTGCATAACAACTCAGAGGGTAGGGGAAGTACACCTCAGTCCAAAGGAGCTTGAAGTCTTTCTTGCAGACAGAGATCACACAGCTTTTGACTGAAAACTCCTGGACCCTCCCTCATTTCTGTGGAAGTTTTCTGGAATGTAGGTCACATAGAAGAAAGTCAACCAAATTAAAATGCAGAGAATGACTAAGTCAAGGGTAGAGATCTGTGCCTGAGCCTCTGTCTTCTGACCAAGTTCTGTTTGAATCTAATATTCGGTGGTCCTTAAAGCATCTTCCAAGACATGATGTCCTGAATAACAAAAAATAAGTGAGGAAGAATCTGCCGTCTACAGTGGAAAGACCCTAGCTTTTTTATTCTAGTCCTGACTCTCTCAGTTTCTAGTACATCTTCGGCAAAGACCATTTTCTCATCTCAGCTGCGGGGAATCTAATCCCAGTTTCAACCTGTTTCTTACAATGTAACTTTATGTAGTCATATAATTTATAAGAAAGAACTTTGTAAACCATAAAACACCAACAATTTCAAGGTCCTGTATTAGGTTGCAGGACCTGTGATAAAGAAATGATTCTAGGGGCGTCTGGGTGGCTCAGTTGGTTAGGCGACTGCTTTCGGCTCCGGTCATGATCCTGGAGACCTGGGATCCAGCTCCACATCGGGCTTCCTGCTCGGCGGGAAGCCTGCTTCTCCCTCTCTCAGTCCCTCTGCTTGTGTTCCCTCTCTAGCTCTGTCAAATGAATAAATAAAATCTTTAAAAAAAAAAAGTGATTCTATACAGCTAGGAATCCATGGCTTTCATTATAACGTGTATACATCAGTTAATAATCTTTCATTTACTATCACCTTCAATAGTCTCAGTATCTGTCACCAGGGAGGACACAGACTAGTGTCTGAGACACATGGTACAGTATTGTTTGATAAAGTGCTATTGTAACTTAGATAGTGGCTTAGGACTCTGTCCCTTGATTATTTCAGTGGTAGACTGTAGGGAAGATATCAGAAGGCAGATGGAGGAAGGGTTCACACTGCTGAAACATACACAGGTAAATATCACCATTCTTTCTTTTTTCCACCACTTTTATTGGCGGAAATAAAATATTGACATAGAAATATGTATTACATACAAAAGTATAGCTTAACAAATAATTATCAAATAAACATCTGAACTACCTACCACGACCCAAGTAAAAAAATACATGTAGCATCCTAGAAACCCATCACTTTCCCATGCACCTCCCCCGCCTCCAAAAACGATGATTCATAATAATTATTTTCTTCCTCTTCTTGGAGTTTAACCACCAAAGTGTGGATTCCTAAATTATTTTCTTACCGTAGCAGGCTTACTATTTCACCAGTAACCCATTCCTCAGAACTGAAAATTCAGCAGCCAAGAAAGAACAAATTGTAGCACTCAGGAAGTAATATAACTTCAGACAGCTATGGCACATTAATAAAGTATGCAGTTCTGAAAGCCCCTGAGGTTGCAGAAACATGACTGGTGCCAAAGTATAGTTCCAGAGTGTCAGTGTTTTTTATAAAGACTGCTAGAAATGTGAGGTGGATTTGGGTAAACAAATACTATGCTATCACTTTGGATCTCTATTTTTGAACATTATGTGGAAAGAATCAAATACTTTTATGCCTTGATTCTAAAGATTAATCTCATACAGCATTCGTATTTGTATCAACTGCTATGTAGTATTCCATTATATACATACACAGTAATTCCCCCTCATCTGTGAGGGATATATTTCAAGAACACCAGTGGAGGGCGCCTGGGTGGCTCAGTGGGCTAAAGCCTCTGCCTTCGGCTCAGATCATAATCTCAGGGTCCTGGGATCCAGGCCTGCATCGGGCTTTCTGCTTGGCAGGGAGCCTGCTTCCTCCTGTCTCTCTGCCTGCCTCTCTGCCTACTTGTGACCTCTCTCTGTGTGAAATAAATAAATAAAATCTTAAAAAAAAAAAACAAAACCTGTTTTTTAAAAAAAGAACACCAATGGATGCCTGAAACTGTAGATAGTACCAAATATATCCATTAGGATTTTCTCTTTTATTTATTATCAATTTTTTTTTAGCATTTTCTCTTTGAAAAAGTTCTGTAAAAGACTTTTGTTTATGTTTCTGCTGAGCCATCTTTTTAAATTGGTTTTTACAAGCTCCCTCTATTGTATACTGGATACTATTGTTTTATATGAGTTACATATGTTTTAAATATCTTCTCCCACTCTGTGGTTTATCTTTTCACCTCCTGATGATTCCTTTTGGTGAACACAACTTTTTAATGTTAATATAAGTGTAGTTTTACCTTTCACATCTAGATCCAAAATCCACCTGGAATTAATTTTTATATATGCTGTGAGGTAGGAATCAAATTACCTTTTTATCCATGTGGTTACCCAATTGTCCTGGCACCATCTATTGAAAATTCTATTCTTTCCCCACTAATCTACATTACTTCTCTCATATATGGAATGTTCATTTGTGCATGAGAATCTGTCTGAGCAGTCTCTTCTGTTTTTCTATCCCTGTTCTAATGCTACACTAAAATTATAGCTTTTATAATCCATCTTCATATCTGGTAGAGCAAGTATTTTCGCCTCATTCTTCAAGAGTATCATAGCTCTTTCTGTCCCTTTCCACTTCTATATTAAATTTTAGAGGCAGCTTAAGTTATACACTCACACGGAACTGTTGGAATTTTGTTGGGATTGCATTGTACCCATAAATTAATTTGGGAACAACTGACATTTTCACAATATTGTGTCTTGTAATCCTTCAACATAGTATCTCCTATTTAAGTCTTCTCAGGTCTCTCAATAAGATATTTTTAAAATATTTTATTTCTGTATTTATTTGAGAGATGAGTGAGAGAGGGAGAGGGAGAGAGCACAAGCAGGGGGAGCAGCAGAGAGAGAGAGGGAGAAGCAGGCTCCCCAATAAGCAGTGGGCCTCAATTCCAGGACCCTGAGATCAGGACCTGAGTTGAATGTAGACACTTAACCAACCACCCAGGTGCTCCTCTCAATAAGATTTTCAAACTGAATATGTTAGAACTCCTTAAGACCTTTTGTTAGATAGATTCCCAGGTATTTCATATTTCGGGTGCTATTACAATGAATATTTTTCCAAATTTCATTTCTTTGTTGCTGATATATATAAGAATATGATTTCTTTGTATATATTAATTTTATCAAATTGCCAAGTTATTATTCACTTTAATAATTTATCTGTAGATTCTTTTGGATTTTCTACATACATATTAGATCAGCTGCAAGTAATGTTATTTTTTAATCTATCTATATATTTTTTTTACTTACTGTATTGCTAGACCTTCTATACAATATCAAATAGACAATGAGAGCAGGCATCCTTTTCTTGTTTCTCATATCAGAAAGAAAACTTAAAATATTTTACCATTAAATATGATGTTTACTAGAGATGTTTTTTAATATGTTTATCAGGTTAGGGAAATTCCCTTTTATTCCTAGTTTTCTAGGAATTTTCATCATGAATGGAAATTGAATTTTATCAAATGCATTTTCTGTATCTATTGAGATTACCATGTTATTCTCTCTTAAACTGTTTTTCTTTTTTTTTTTAAGATTTTATTTATTTGACAGAGAGAAACACAGCCAGAGAGGGAACACAAGCAGGGGGAGTGAGAGAGGGAGAAGCAGGCTTCCCGCTGAGCAGGGAGCCCGATGTGGGACTCGATCCCGGGTCTCCGGGATCATGACCTGAGCTGAATGCAGTCACTTAACCAACTGAGCCACCCAGGTGCCCTCTTAAACTGTTAACATAGTGAATTACATAAATTGATTTTTCAGTGTTAAACCAACCTTGAAATCCTAGATAAATCTAATCTTGTCCTAACATATTATGGTTTTTTTTTATTGTTTGATTTGGTTTGCTAATTTATTTTCTTATTTTTACATGTAAGTTCATGACTAAAACTGGCCTGCATTTTAGGTTTTTTGTGTTCTTGTTAGGTTTTACTAGCATTATAAATAGGTTGGGAAGTGTTCCCTCTTTTTTGTTCCTTGAAAGAGTTTATATAGATTGAAACTATTTATTCTTGAATGTGTAATTGGATTTACTGGAGAAATCATTGGGCTTAGAATTTTCTTTGTGGGAAGATATTTTACTATTGATATAATGCCATTTGTGTTTATAAGATTTTTCATATTTTCTGTTTTTTCTTGATTTAGTTTTGGCGAAATACAGTTTTCTAGGATAGCCCATTTCATTTAAAATCTCAAATTTATTGGTATAATGTTGTTCCTACTATTATATTTTAATATTCTTTTAATGTCTGCAGCATTTATAGGACTATCCACTTTATGTATGTGCTTACTTTTTCTTTTCTTTTACCACTCTTGTCAGAGGTATGTCCATTTTATTAATCATTTCAAAGATCTGATGTTTGTCTTTATTGAACCTCTTTATTATTTGTTTCCTATATTATAAACTTGTGCTCTTTATTTTCTTTCCTTCCATTTGTTTGGGTTTATTTTGCCATCTATTTTTTTTTTCTAACTTCTTGACATACTTAACTCTGATTTATTTTTCCTTTGGTCTTCTTTTCTAATATGAATAAAATAAGGTGACGCATATTTTTACTTCTAAAAAATAGTTTAATCACACAAGTTTGATATGTATTTTTTCTTATCGTTAAATATCCCCCAAATTCTAATTTTCTTTTTTTTTTTTTTTTTTTTTTTTTTTTTTTTTTTTTT
>PITA01026715.1:0-22107 GCA_004023965.1 Spilogale gracilis
AGCTAGTTCTAAGTAATGCAGTATAAGTACAAAACAAAGGGCCAGAAGGGAAGAGGGAGTGAGAAAGAAAAAAGAAAAGAAAGAAGGAGGAAAGAAGAAAGAAAAAGAAGAAAGAAAGAAAGAAAGAAAGAAAGAAAGAAAGAAAGAAAGAAAGAAAGAGAGAGAGAGAGAGAGAGGGAAGGAGGGAGGGAGGGAGGGAGGGAGGAAGGGAGAAAAAGAAAGAAAAAAGATGAAAGAAAGAAAGACAAAGAAAGAAAGAAAGAAAGAAAGAAAGAAAGAAAGAAAGAAAGAAAGAAAGAAAGAAAGAGGAAGAGAGAAAGAGGGGAAGGAAGAAGGAAGGAAGGAAGGAAGGAAGGAAGGAAGGAAGGAAGGAAGGAAGGAAATGGGGGTAGGAGGGAAAGGATGGAAAACTTCAGAGAGCAAGGAAGTTGCTCACATTCTCATGAGCCAAGAAATTGAAAGTCATGATCTTGGTAATGGAAACTTGCCCTAATTTTGATCATTAGCTTCACTCCTTTTCATATACTACTGGTAGATGAATGTAATCTATTCCTCTTTTACTGTCTTTATTTTAAAAATTGTATTTTTATTTGTTATTCCAATTAATAGAGATAATTAATCTCTAGACAGTTTTCTCATCTTTAAAATGAAATAGTGACATGGACTGGATTGGAAGAGATTATGCTGAGTGAAATAAGCCAAGCAGAGAAAGTCAAGTATCAGATGGTTTCACTTACTTGTGGAGCATAAGGAGTAATATGGAGGACAGTGGGAGAAGAAAGGGAATGGGAAGTGGGGTAAATAGGGGAGGGAGATGAAACTTAAGGGACTTTGGACTCAGAAACAAACTGAGGGTCTTGGAGGGGAGGGGGTGGGGGATTGGAGAGCCTGGTGGTGGGTACTGAGGGCACCTATTGCATGGAGCACTGGGTGTGGGGCATAAACAACGAAGCTTGGAACACTGAAAAGATTTTTTAAAAATGTTTTTAATGAAATAGTGATGCTCAAAACAATCAATCTAGCCTTGTAGGGGGGACCTGCTGAATATCAGCCCTGTTAATACTGTAACTTATAAAATTAAGTGAAATTTAAATAAGAGATTTATACAAGTAAAATTTCTAGAAGGGCAGAACTGTGTAATAAATTAGGACCACTGTTATTGTACTGCTAAAGGTACACATGAAAGTCTGATATTCTGCAAGCAAGGGTAAAATAAAGGTAAAATACTTGTAACCAGAAAGAATACAGGATATTGTTCAGGTCTACTGTTGCTAAGCTAGCAGATAAGCAAGTAAAACTGTTATTTGTTGAAACAGTGTTAATGTTACTTAATGTTGTTTCCAGAGATGGAGAAGTAAATCACATAGAGCCATATTGGTGGGTCATTTTCCTGAGACATGCAGAGGAGGGAGTAAATATCAATGCCTGCCAATTGCTTTGGACTTTTATCAAAATTGGCAAGGAATTCTTATTGGAAAAGAAAAAAGAAATAACATCAAATAAATTTGTGGCTTTAAAGAGACAGAATAAGAGCAAAGACAATCTTGTTCATTTTCCTGGAAGCTTAATAACTAATTTGGCTCTGGGTTTGTCTTAGAAAAAAAGTACTAGTTAAACACAAGGTAGTTCGTATCTGTGAGTCACAGGAAGTTCTGTAGTACGGGGAAATTATATCATGTAATTTTATGATCTGCTAGATGGTAATTCCGTTTAATAAAGACACAGATGTATGCTTCACCACATAGAAAAAGCTGTCAAGTGTTCCCATCATAACTTTGATCAGTTTTTAGATTTTAGTTTTTCTGGCCTCTTTCTCCTTTATTCCTACAGCACATTTAACTAGTACAGAGCAAAATAAATAAATAAATAAGCTTTATGAAAAAGCTACTTTATTTAGTTATCAAAATTTTCAACCACTCCCCAGAGCTGTAATTCAGCCAAAGAAGTATATTAAGGGATAAAAATTTTTGACATCTTGGATATAAATAGTACGTCAGTTCAAAGAAAGGTAATAGCTATTTGGGAAGGAAACAGTATTCTTTTCACTAAAAATCAGAAAACCAAATAAAACATCTAGAGAAAAGTATTTGCTATATAGTGACTCTAATTCTTTACATAGATAGAGAGAGAGATAATACATTCCCTAAGGAGTAAAAACATGGTTATTCAGCTTTACTTTGTAATTTCAAAAATAAAAGCATCAGCAATTAAATCAATGATATGACCACAACTTCTGGTTTCACATACATGTAAAGAGCTTGAAAGTCACGGCCAACCTTACCACAGCTAAAGGTAAACAAACCAAACCAGTGTCTCTTCTTGGATGCGCAAGAGAAGTCTCAGTGAGCAGTGAACTGCCACCACACGAAATCTGCAGAGACACGCAACTGTAGACGACTGTGACCGATATCTGTTTACCCTACACAAGAGCCTCTGGAGCCATAAACTGGTAGGAACACTGAAACAGCAATTTTGATGAATGCCTGGAAGCTAAATCTAGATTAGAATAGAGAAACTCTTGGAAACCACATTCTTACAGGGGTGCTACACTTTCCTGGGCTTTAGGTTTCTATTTACTGTGAACATCCAAGAAAGAGGACTCTGTCAGGGTTCGAGAAGGAATAGATATGGTAAAATACACCAGGGTTTTCTCCATAGAAAAGCTTACTATCTAGAAAAGATTTATCAAGGCCTGTCCCCTATAGAGTAAGGCCATTTCTTACTCAAGCCCCTCTAAAATTACTGTCTAACCTAAAACAAGGGAAGCTAAGAAACAGTAGTAAAGATTACAGCCAAAGGAGACAGGCCCATTAAAAGACTGAGATTAATTACAACATTATAGAGTGCTTCCCCTCCCCCACACTTTATACAACACCATTTCTTACACAATATTTATCTATTATAAATAACACTGGAGCTATCTCAGAGAGCACTGAGAGATAAACTGTTTAAAAATAGAGTTCTTCAAGAACTCCAGAGAAAACAAAGAAGACATAAACAAAAATGCTGTAAGACTTTAAAGCCTCTGGAACAAACAGCTAGAGAAAATATTAAACACAACCCAATGCCTATATAAATTAACATATCAGACCAGAGGCCAACTTACTTAAGTTTCTATTATTGTATAAATTGTCTGGCCTTCAACAAAAAATTTAAAACCATGCTGAAAGGCAAGTAAAAGCACAGTTTGAAGAGACACATGCACTGGAATCAAATTTAGATACAATTCAGATTTTGGAACTATGTGACAGAGAATTTAAAATAACTACCATATAAATGGACAACATACAAGAATAGGTAGGCAGTAGAGAGTTGGAAAACTCTAGGAAAGAACCAAAGGAAATACTAGATTTCACAAAAATACTACCTAAATGAATGACTTTGATGAGCTTACTGGGAGATTGAACACAGTAGAGAAAAGAATCACAAGACTTAAAGGTAGGTCACTAGAAGCTTCCCAAATTGGAATGTAAAGAGAAAAAAATGAACAACAACAAAATAATAAAACATCCAAGAGGATCTAAATAAATGAAGACATATTTCAAGTTCATTGACTGGCAGACTCAACAGTATTAAGATGTCAATTCTTCTCAACTTGATCCATAGACTGAACACAATCCCAATCTTAGCAAACTATATTTTAGAAACCAACAGACTGATTTTAAAGCCTATATGGAAAGGCAAGATGCACAGAATAACCAATGCCATTCTGAAGAAAAACAAAGGTGAAGGACACACATGACCCTATTTCAAAAGTTACCACAATGCTACAATAATAAAAACAGTGTCATATTAGCAAAAAAAAAAAAAAAAAAAAGACAGCAAGATGAATGAAGAGACTAGAGAGCAGAAATATGTGCACATAAATACAGTTAAGTAATCTTATGCAAAGGTACAAAGGCAATAAAATGAAGAAAATATTTCAACAGAGGCTGATGGAATATTTGAACATCTATATACTCTATATGGGACAGGCTCTGATAAACCTTGGAAGGAAGGAAGGAAGGAAGGAAGGAAGGAAGGAAGGAAGGAAGGAAGGAAGGAAGGGAGGGAGGGAGGGAGGAAGGAAGGAAAGAGAAAGAAAGAGAAAAAGAAGAAACATACACCTTACAACTTCCCCAAAAATTAACCCTATGCATCATAGACTAAATGTAAAATTTAAAACTATAAAACATCTAGAAGAAAATCTAAGTAGCCTTTGAGTTTGTGATATTTTTTGGTACAAAACAAGAAAATGTGATCCACAAAAGAAAAAAACTGATATGCTGGAGTTTATCAAAATTAAAATCATCTGCTGGGGGTGTCTGGGTGGCTCAGTTGGTTAAGCGACCGCCTTCGGCTCAGGTCATGATCCCGGAGACCTGGGATCGAGTCCCACATCAGGCTCCCTGCTCAGCGGGAGGCCTGCTTCTCCCTCTCTCACTCCCCCTGCTTGTGTTCCCTCTCTGGCTGTGTTTCTCTCTGTCAAATAAATAAAATCTTTAAAAATAAAATAAAATAAAATAAAATCATCTGCTCTATTGAAATACAACTTTAAAAGAATGAACTAGGATAAAAAATATTAACTAACTAGGAGAAAAAATATTTTCAAAACACTAGTCTGATAAAGTACTTGTAGCCAAAATATGCAAAGAACTGTTAAAATCAACAATAAGAATACAAACAACACAATTATAAAATGGACAAACAATATAAACAGGTACCTCACCCAAAAAAATATACAAATGACAAATAAGTATATTAAAGGTGCTGTCACTTTTCATTAGGAAAGGCAAATTAAAACAACACACTTATTGGAACGGCTAAGTTTTTAGAAACAATAAAAATATCAATTTTGGCAAAATCTGAGCAACAGGAACTCCCATTCATTGCTGGTGGGAATGCAAAATGACAAAATGGTGCAGCCAATTTGGAAGTCAGTTTGGTAGTTTCTTGCGAAGCCAAACATGGTCTCACCGTATAATCCAGTAATTGCACTCAAAGATATTTACCCAACTAATTAAAAACATGCCCACACAAAAACCTCCACATGAAATGTTCACAGCAGCTTTATTCATAATTTCCCCCAACTAGAACCAATAATATGTTCTTCTGTAGGTGAATGAATAAATAAACTGCCGTGGATCTATACAACAGAATACTCTTCAATAATAAAATGAAGTGAGACGATGTGTTTTGAATCAGGTATGGCCAGGCTGAAAGCTTAGTAGATAATTGCCACTGAAAAGATAGCTTGTTATTCAGATCTCAAGAGGAGGAGTCATGGCAGGCTATGGGGGACCACATGGGAAAACACCAGGATCAGATGCAGAAGGAATATGGGGAAAATGTGGGCTAAAGCTTTTATTGTGGTTTTCACAGGAAGCAATGAACAGGGAAGAGTAAGAGGGCTAAGCAGTTTTAGGATTCGCTACTTGGAGTATTTCAGTGGGCTCTGAGTCACAAATGTTGTCGTTCATTGTGTGATGCCTGTCTCCAAGTCATTAGGGCAGGGAGATAGTTCTCACTGAAATGTGAGAGCCTGACAAAGAAGATGGTTGGTGGTATGGGCTCTGGATTGGTTAGTTTGCTTGTAGGCATGCTCAAAGGTGATTTGCTATCTAGGAATCAGCTACTTCTGACAAGGGCAATTGCTCCGGGGGCAGCAAGACCCCACAATGTAAAAGTATCAAAAACAGAAACTAGGAAACATGGTTATTACATAGAAGCCTTGCAAAATCATGGACAACTCTTAAATGCACCTAGCTGAGTGGAAGGAATCAGTCTGAAAAGACTGTGATTCAGCGTACATGATGTGCAGGAAAAGGCGCCCCATAGAGGCAATTAGCAAATCGTGGTTGTCAGAAGTTTATGAAGCAGTGAGGCAGGGGAGAGGTTTTATCATGGCAATGAAACTGTTCTGTCTGATACTGTAATTGTTGATACATGGCACCACACATGTGTCAACATCTGTTGAACGTCACAGTACAAAGAGTAAACCTTGATGTAAGTAAATATGTAAAAATTATTTAGCATGTTGGGGAATCCTAAGATAGAATACAGACAATAACAAAAGAGTCTAACTGTATTACAGATGTAAGGAATAACTCCTTCCTTCATTGAAAGGAGTGGGAGAGAAAATTGCTAATCTAAGCAACTGTGAGACTAAAGCAAAGGAAGGTAGACAGAAGCACTTTGCTTTGGTTGGTGAAGTTGGCCCAATGGAAATATGGGGATCAATAATTCTAAACCCACTATACATGTATTTGTCTGTTCCATCTTCCATGGCAAAATACCACAGGCTGGGAGTCTTTAATAAAAGAAAGTTACTTCTTTATAGTTCTGGAGGCTAGAAGTCCAAAATCAAGGCACCATCAGGGTTGGTTTCTGTTGAGATCTCTCTGGCTACCATCTCACTCTACCCTCACCTGGCTTCTTCTCTGTATGTGTGCAGAGACAGAGAGCAACCTCACGTCTCTTCCTCTTCTTACAAGGACACTAATTCTATAAGATTAAGGCCCAGTACTAAAGATTTCACTTAACCATAACTATCTCCTTAAAGGCCCATCTCCATATGCAATCACATTGGGGATTACAGTTTCTATATGTGATTTTGAGGGAAACAAAAACATTTAATCCATAACACACATTTGTTAGAACAGAATAATTGGGCAAATGTATGACAGCAGGTAGAAATCAGATTTCTCATATTTGGAAAGGGAGTTTACAGAAAAGCAAGAAAAGGCTAAAATGATCCATGTGGTAATGGATTAGAGTTCATTAATATGAATGCATACTTAGCTTAATATAGACATGGATTATTATATATAGAAATGTTTACAAACATACACATATAGACAGTTTAGTATACACACATTTATTTTCTTGCTCTGTCAGTTGGGAGGGCTTAGAAACAATGACACTACAGAAGTACTGAGTACACCTAGCACCCGGATCTTGGTTTCCAATACCATTCACCAGTAAAAGGAACCAAGTCACCTTGGATAAATGTCTGATCCCAGGACCAAGTCAGGAAATACATGAAATGTGCCTGGAACCTCTTGCAGTGGCACAAAGTAAGGGAGTACTCAGAAAACCCATGATGATTATGATATAGCAAAGGAAGAAAGAGGCCAGCTGAAAGAGTTCCTAATGGCAAAAGATGAAACAGTATGAACAATAAAATATAGTACTGGATATAACCCAAAGTACAAAATAAAAAATCATGAACACACATCAGTTTCAGTAAAACACTATAAATAATAAGTGAGGGAAAAGAGACAAGACTCCCATTCAAGAGAATTCCAATTAAGAGTCCACCCTCAAAGGAGGGAGCACCTTAAGTGTGAGCTTGGTAGAGTGACTTCCTTCCCCAGAGTACAGTATGGAAAGGGGGTAAAAAGAATGTATGATGGAGAGACTTGAAGACACTACCTCCATCAGATAATCAAGGTTAATGTTGACAATGAAAAGTCATGTTGATAGCATGTATCCTTGAGATAATGTGATGAGAATAGCACTTTATTTCAATGGTCTTCCCCTCCACCAAAATAACCTCAATATACTCCTAAGAAAGATATCAGATAAGTTCCAGTTGCAGAACATTCTACCAATTACCGAAGCCTCAAACCTGTCAAGGTCATTAAAAACAATCCCTTAGAAACAATCACAGCCAAGAGAAGCCTAAGTAGACATGATAATTAAATGTAATACAGTATATATAATATACAGTATATTATATAAAATAGTATATATATTCACATCCATTCTGTATAAGGGAATACAAATTATAATTTAAAGAAAAATTGAATAATTTCTTTGGGTAAGCAAGAGTATCAGTGGTTACATAAATTACCATATACATTTAATCCACATCTTCTACCTCTTCATATAGTAGGCACATTTGCCCCACTAACATTTATTGTCTCTTTCTTTGTTCAAAGATTAATTTGACAAATTTATGGGATTGAATATGCCCAAGGTTTAAGAGAAGTGCACAGACCCAACTGCTCTATAAAAATGCATTTTAAAAACACCTGAAGGATTTTAGTCAATAGGAAACTCAAAAAACATAGAAAATAATTTTTTAAAAATCCTCTTAAAGGGATCAGGAAAAGCAATACGAGTGTGTGCCATTGGCAAGGAAAAGGCTCACTAATTATTTTTCTAAAGACTTCATGGTTATCCATAACCTGCTGAATTTTTAAAATCCAGTTTTGTCCATTAGCCTAAATCTCAGAAGACTTTTTTGTCAGCATACTGAATGGGACACAGAATTTTTTTAAAAGGCTGTGCAATATGGCCAGGCTGTCAAACAAGCTCTTCTGTCATTCAGGTTGTAGAACCCAGCACATACGATAGTGCTCTAAACGTCTCAGGCAGATAGTCATGCTGCAAGAAGCCTCTGGTAGGAATTTCTAGGTGAATCACCATGCAGATCTCTAGGATTCTGGAGCACTTATGCCACTGTCTATCAATTACTTTTTTTAGAAACAACCGCCTTTACTATTGGAGCTTGGTTGAGCCTGAATGCCTATCATGGGACACTAAGTTACCATGTGACTTGAGTAGTCTATCTTTTATTGGGATTGTTTGACCTACAAAGCCAAAAAGTTAGGACTGCTTAGTGGCATTCCATAATCAAATGAGAGTATCACAAAAGAGTAAATTTAAGCAAATCCTGAAGTTCTAAGAAGAGATGGCCAGAGGCTTCTGATTCGTGGACGGTGACTAAGGACTTAGCTGAAACATCAGGGAGGAACAAGGTTAGAAAACTGTCCATAGAGATCTCAGAAAGAGGTACATGGACAGAACATCCCTCAAATGGGAAGACTATAGAGATATTTTTCCTTATATGAATGCTTACCAAAGAATGTCTTCAGAAGAGGAAGACCTTAATAATGAGGTGGATAAAACTATTCTTTTTTGTGGCACTAATTACCAACCACCATTTTCCTTGTCCAGGGGGCTGATAAACAAAGTACTTAAGGCAGCCTGATGTAGACTGTGCATGTGCTTAGCAATATGGACTTGCTCCCTGCACTGTAATAGTTAATTTTGTGTCAACTTGACTGGATCATAAAGTACCAAGATATTCAGATAATCATTATTTTGGGGTGTGTCTGTGAGGGTATTTCTCACAGATGAAATGAACATTTTAACTGGTGACTGAGTAAAGTAGATAGCCATCCCCAGTGTGGGTGAACATCATTTGATTCACCGAAGGCATGAATAGAACAAAAAAGGTGGAGGAAAAAGAATGTCACCCCTTCCACCTGATTGCCAAGCTAAGACATCAACCTTCTTCACTCCTGGCTTTCAGATTTTCAGACTCAGACTGAATTACACCACCAGCTTTCCTGGATCTCCAACTTGGGGACGGCAGACAGTGGGATTTCTCAGTCTCCCCACTGTATGACCAATTCTTAATAATAAAGCTCTTCCTAATAGATATCCTATTGGTTGTGTTTCTCTGGAGAACTCTAATACACTCACCATGGCTGATCTACTGGCAGTGACCACCTGCCAACAGTAAAGACCAATAATATCCTCCAGTATTGCATTCCCAGAAAGGATTAGCCAGCTACCTGGAAGCCAGCTACTAGGCTGATTAGGTTGGACCCCTTCCATCATCGAAGAGCAGCACTTTGTTCTCACTAGAAAGCAGACACTTACTCTGAGTATGGATTTGTCTTCCTGGCTGCGGCACTTCTGCCAAAACCACCACCCATGGACTTACAAAATACCTCAGCCACAGTCATGATATTCTAAATAGCATAGTTTCTGACCAAATAAATTGTTTTAGAGTAAATCAAGTGAGGCAGTTGCCCATATACACATAATTCACTGGGATTACAATGTTCCTATCACTGGGAAAATCTGATAGAATAGTAGAATGGCCTTTTGAAAACTTAGTCATGGTGTAAGCTGGATGACAACTCCCTACAGGACTGGGGTAACATCACTAGAATATGATAGGTGCTCTAAATTAGTGGCCAGTATATGGTGCTTACTGCCAGGATTCATGGATCTGGAAATCAAGAGGTGAAAAGGAGCATAGCTTCTCAAACGTTTACCTCTAAGGATCTATACATGAACAAAATATTTGCTTCCAATCCTTATAACTTTGTGTTCTGCTGGACTAGAGGTCTTCATTGTCATAGAAAGAGTGCTTGCTTCAGGAGATGCAGCAATAATTCTATTAAACAGAAAATCAAAACTACCCACCTGGCCACTTTGGGTTCCTCCTTCCAGTGAGTAGACAGACAAAGAGAAGCTTACTGCACTGGCTGGGGTTATTGATTTTAACTCAAGGGAAAACTGGAGTCACTACAAGATAACAGGAAGAACAAGGATTATGTTTGTAAAACATGAGATCCCCTGGGATGACTTGATTGTACTCCCATGCTATCATTAAAATCAATGGAAATTGCAGCAATCCAATAGAGGCAAGACTCCTGACCCAGACACTTAAACAATAAAGGCTAGGGTTACTATACAAGTAAGGAACTACAACCAACTGAGTTTTCTGTTGAGAGTTAAATAGTTAGTAGAAAAAGAAAGTTATGCATACCAGCTATAATTACATGATCCATTGCAGAAATGAAGACTACAATAATTATAACAGTTCTATTTTATTTTTACATGAATATAATTGTATCTATAACCAATACTTTTTTTCCCTCTCCCCCACTTCCCTACCATCTGACATAGGATATGTATATAGTATTTAATCTATACATCAGGATGAAAACCAGAAAATATCAAAAAGGGAGTAGAACTCAGGAAAGGAATAAATATCAAATATGGAGAAAAGAAGTTTGCATCCCTATGTCGGGAACAGGATTAGTGTGTTTCTGGTTGCGCAGGAGATAGTTGCATTATATTCAGTGAAAGCGTGATTTTGGTACTGGATTTCAAAGTTAAATATGGTTAAAATAAGTGTGGGTTAAAATTTGACAAGTAGTAGACTGGTGTGGATTTGTTCTGTGTCAAGTTAGGTACATTTCCCAGAATTCTCTCTTTATATGGCTCTAAGACTTGGCCAATATCTGCACAAGATTTGGAAAGTGGAAGTGGAGCCACAGTTATTTTGTTACTACTCTCTGAAAGTCAGTAGGTCAAGGGCTGCTTGCAGTGCATTTGCATTATCAATGATATACACTGTCACTGATCACCTTTCTGGTATGTGGCAGTACCTGAAACCACAGCAACTCGTAATCCTGCCCAATCTTCTGCTGCTCTGAGACTTACAACAAGAACATGCACAGCTTATGGCACCAGGGGCTGCCATCTCCTGAAGGTCATCCATGGGAACAGCTCCAAGCAATGAGAGACAAACAGCCTTCAGTTCATTCTTATGGGTTCAAACCCTCTGGTTCCAGTTTTTCTTACATGTCCAGATTTTCAGCCCACCTTTCTGTCTTGTTGAACCATAATGGTTTCAAGATCAACTGAGGCTCAGGCCAGCATTGAAAAATTTCCCCCACCAGTTCCCACGATTGCATAAGGTTTATTATCTCTTACTTATTATCTTACTTATTATCTTACTTACATCTCTTACTTATTATCACTCTTAGTTCTACTTCTCTGAATGAACCCTAACCGACACATTATGTCCTACTCTTCAATCTGAAAAGAGGAAGGTAATAATCAAATACCAAAAAAAGAAATAATATGTATGTATAGAATGAAATGAGTTTGACTATTATAAAATGACATGTTCATTCTCCTTTCATAGCCTAGAAATAAAATTTTAGCTTTTTTATTAACATAGCATGGTGGGTGCTTCCAGCCAAAAGGAGAGAGCAGGCTGGGACTAGTTTTAGGTGAAACCAGGACACATTGAATAGGAAAGAAGGATTGTCCTCATCCAGGAAAAGATCATCTGTCCAAATCAACCAAACATGAATCTTATCTGGAATAAGCATCTACTGGCCTCATTGAAGGACTAGTCCAGGATTAGGCAACAAAGGCTGCTGGTCATCTGGCAACATTGGTAACATCAGCAGATGCTTTAATTATATATTAAGGAGGTCCATCTGGTCTAGACACGGAGACTGGTCAAACATTTGTGCCTATTAGTTGTAAGACTTCAATCATGGCCATTATCTTATTTCTCTTTTCCAGAGCCTGGTTCTGTGCCGATAATGTAGTAGGCACTTAGTCATATTGTTGAATGAAAAAATAAATGAATGACCTTGACCAAATCAGGCTAGGGACAGACAAATTGACAATGTTAATGTTTGTTGACATAAATACCTATTGAGTAAGGTGACTGAAAACACATTTTTTTAAAAAATGTAAATGTTTTCATTCTCTTTCCATATATATTTTCCATACATGTACATTTACATATAAAGATACATATAACCTTTATATATATGAAACTTATATTTATAAAGTTAATAGATATCAGTAGATCAGTATGAGCTCTCCTAGTTCTAGATATCTAATTCTAGATCTATGTGTGTGTGTATACATATATACAGTATGACTCCTCTGACTCGCTCTGTATATATACATATACATGCATCTATGAAAGAGAGAGAGAGAGAGAGAGAAAGAGAGAGAGAGAGAGAGAGATATCCCAGATCACAGATGTTTAGAGCTAGAAGACATTTGCTGATATTTATTAATTTAACTCTTCTGTAAGGTAGATAAAAAGTTTTACTTTTCCTTTTTTTTTAAGAAGTTTTACTTTTCACAGGACATTGTTGCCATCAAAATGTAATCTAAGCAGAAAATAGGAAACATAAAGATTTAAAGGGAACAAGGATAATAAATATGACCAAAATCAGATATACAGGTAGGACCCTTTTTTGCTTCTGGCACTAGCACTATGGCAACTTCTGGCCGCTTCACTTCCTCGTTTGCAGTTCCAGCCCTGGTTAGTTTCTAAGCCTATCACAGAACAGACACAGAATATATCAGCAGTAGCCACTGAAAGTTGTCTTACTCTCATAAAATAATATCTAATATGTCTGGGGATTTCTATTCATATTTGTGTATTCTTTCCTTCCCCCAGCCCCACTGATTCACAAAAAGCCTTCCCCTATCCCTAGCATACACTGCATTGATCCAATCTTAGATATTTAGCTTTTAGGTTTTCGGACTCCCTTGAAAGTCTCCCTGAAAGGCTGGTCTTGCTCCTCATACATTTAGTTGCAGACCATCCAACTTCAGATACTCCCGATCCCCTGGACTTTAATGCTAGTTCTAGATTAAGCTTTCTCAAGTATGGGTGCCTGCTGATACTGTGCAAAGTATGCCTGTCCACTTAGCATTGGATTTCCTGACTATCCATGTGGTGCCAGCATCATGGTTTAGTCTCTTGCTTCTCTCATTGGTCTGACTGCACACTCCTAGCATGCATACCATCTGAATATGCTGTAAGGAATGACATCACTAGATGCATTTCAGGAGGTTATTAAAGAGCAAACATCAGGGTGGATAAATGAGAAATCTGATTTATCACAGCAATTCATGTGTTCTTTTGGTAAAACCGACTCCATCTCACAAAGTGATTTTTTTTTAAGATTTTATTTTTTTATTTCACAGAGAGAGAGAGAGATCACAAGTAGGCAGAGCAGAAGGCAGAGAGAGAGGAGGGAGCAGGCTCCCTGCTGAGCAGAGAGCCCAATGTGGGCCTTGATCCCAGGACCCTGAGATCATGACCTGGGCCGAAGGCAGAGGCCTTAGCCCACTGAACCACTCAGGCATCCACAAAGTGATTTTTAACTCAGGTGTTGTTGTTCTATACCCTACAACTACCACTCTAGAAGAAATCTGAGCTCATTCTTTTGCCCACAAATTTATACTGTAACAGAGTTCCAAAGACATCTTCAAACATGAGCTTCTTGATGTATTATTCTCTGTTAGAAACTATTCTCAAATATCCTAATGCTCTCAGATGAATTCTATCATAAGACTCATAAAATTAGCTTTCTCATTACTGTGCCTCAGAAGACAGGCTAACTTAATCTAATGTGCCCAAAAGAATAAAAAGAAATTGGGGGGGGGGGTGGAGGGAAAAGAGTTCATATGAGTTAATAAGTTGACGACAGAAAAAACTGCTTGAAACTGTCCTGAAATTATCTGGTGATCTTTTCCTACTAAGTCAACATATGTTTGCTTTGGATGACTAGTAATTAAATAGGGGAAATCTCTCTCATTCCACAAAGGTGCTAAAAATGACAGTCAGTCCTGCATGGCTAAGTATAATTGGAAATATTTTTTTCTAGCTACCCAAAAAGTAGAATATTAAAATTTATATTTCAAAAGTGCTACTTCAAAAATGTATTTAAATCAAAGTCAAGGAAAAACAAAATGATGATTTACTCCATAATGCGGGGAGGGGGGGATAAAAAAGGAAGAAGAAAATTGGCAACCCATGGAAGAAAATAGCACTGTGTCTTTTCTGTTAGTAAAATGCAAATAATGAGTAATCAGTCAAAACATGAGTATTATGGTACAATGTATGATAAAGACTTCTAGAATTGCAGTCAATGTATTCTCTAGGGATTGCTAATTGGTCTTCTGGATTCCTGAGCATTTCACATATACTGCTAGTACTAGAGATAATAAGTACAGTTAATTGTTTGCATATCTATATTCCCAATGAGGAACTGGCATTCAAAGATAGTGGATATATAATTCTCAAAATTTAGTGCAGTATCTATCAAATAATAAGTACTCAGTACATACTGGTTGACTGGATGAAGTGTTTAATTGACACAGAAGCTGAAATATCTTATATTATGTAACCCCATAAGGTTTTGAATTGACTCTGAATTGCTGGTTCTATTTTTCCCTGAAGGTGCAGACCCCACCCACCCTCTTCCTTCCAAGTCATATCTAGGCTAAAATAACCAAAGGGATGAAAAAAATAAGGGCAAGACCATCAGAACTGTGAACATCAGAAGAGTATAATCCTTATTCACAAATATCAATGTCCTACTAGATATAGTACAAATAGGATCAGACTGAAACCAACAGCCCAATCACAACTTTGTTCTGCTGTCCAGCCAAGGACATCTTGATATTTACTTTCTCACACTTTCTAATTACTTTCATCTCTGTGTGCAGTCCCACTTTACAACATCAACCTGGCTTGCTTTCTTGTCTGTCTCTTAAGTTTCTACCCATTGTCATTCTTTTATTTTAATTTTGAAGTTATATTACAAGGTCTAAGCTGTGCCAAAAACCCTCTCAACATCCCTCCCTCTTAGCCTAAAGCTAGGAATTGACATGACACTACTCCTTGTGAAAAATCAGGGTGGAAGATGGGATAGATCTCAATCAAAATCCATTAATATGAATAGAAAGAGTAGGTATCAAGAGTAGTTTTACTGGAATAACCTTTAAAATATGCTTGTGGAAAAAAGTGAGAGGTGAAAACAAGGCAAATTTCCACTTACATTAAAAGTTTTTATTAGCTTGGGGCGCCTAGGTGGCTCAGTTGGTTAAGCGACTGCCTTCGGCTCAGGTCATGATCCCGGAGACCCGGGATCAAGCCCCGCATCAGGCTCCCTGCTCGGCGGGAAGCCTGCTTCTCCCTCTCTCACTCCCCCTGCTTGTGTTCCCTCTCTGACTGTGTTTCTCTCTGTCAAATAAATAAATTAAATCTTTTAAAAAAAAAAAGTTTTTATGAGCTTAGAGAAAGTAATGTTGAGCGATTCAGAAAATTAATAAATGCTTGCTTGCTGTAGTGCATAATGACTCCCCATATTTCAGCTTGTAAGTAAAATGTACATAAAGAAAATGACAAAACCTATTTTCTAAAGATTTTATTATTTTTTTATTTTTTTATTTAACAGAGAGACACAGAGAGAGAGGGAACACAAGCAGGGGGAGTGGGAGAGGAAGAAGCAGGCTTCCTGCTGAACAGGAAGCCTGATGCAGAGCTCAATGTGGGGCTTGATGTGGGGCTCAATGAGGGGCTCAATCCCGGGACCCTAAGATCATGACTTAAGCTGAAGGCAGACACTTAATGACTGAACCACCCAGGCACCTCTAGCACAACCTATTTTTTAAAGGTTAGAATCCTTTCTCTCAGAATCTGATAGAAAGAAAATATATATACTATTGAGACTTTGTATGTAAAAAGTACTTAAGCTTCCTTAAGTACTTCTCTTTTTTTTTTTTAAACAATTTTGTTTTATTTTTCTTAAGATTTTTTTTTTTTAAAGATTTTATTTATTTGACAGCGAGAAACACAGCGAGAGAGGGAACACAAGCAGGGGGAGTGAGAGAGGGAGAAGCAGGCTTCCTGCCGAGCAGGGAGCCCGATGTGGGATTCAATCCCGGGTCTCCGGGATCATGACCTGAGCCGAAGGCAGTTGCTTAACCAACTGAGCCACCCAGGCGTCCCAGTACTTCTCTTTTTATGATGGAGTAATAGGGACGAGATTTATACATCTGAATTATAAACAGACAAAACATAGGGAACTGTGGTTTTAGATTGTAGACAACAAGTGAAATCATAAAAATGATTCTGAAGAGTCAAATTGCTGAACCAAACTAAAAGAGTATTCTCATTACCCCCAGCTTGCACCAAACTTAGAAAAAACTTTACAGCATAACATGGATAAGGCCAAGCAGAACCTAGGAGTTGCCTGAGTTTGAAGAAGCAGAGGTCAGGATTCAAGGGTTCATGCTTTCTCAAATTCATGAGGCAGACTACCAGAGAGGAGACAGTGAACATCACAGATCATCAGAAGTTTTCCCTCAAGACTTGCTGAGTACTGATCTTGCATGCATTTAAAATAATTGCTAGAGCTATAGAGGAAAGCACTAGAACAGAACAGGTCTGTAGAGCTCACAAAATTGTGGGAATACTTCATGTTCTCAATAGCCATAATGGAAAGATTTCTTGACACACAGCATTAAGTAGAGCAGCAGGCCAAATTTGGCCTGCCATCTGGTTTTGGATGCTTTCTTTGGTAAAATTTTATTCGCACAGAGCTGTGATAATTTATTTACATATTATCTATGGCTATTGCATATTATCTATTCTACAATGATAGAATTAAGTATTGGAAACAAAGTTGATTTGTTCCATGTGGTATAAAATATTTATACCTGACCTTTGAGAAGAAAGTGTTTGCCAGCTTTTGAAGTAGAATCCCCATACGTGTAATGCCTTAGTAGTTGGACCAAATTAGTCCTAAACTCATAGCTCTTCTTAATGCACATTAGAAAGCTTAATGCACATTAGAAAGCTTAAAAAAGCACAAACTTCTAAGTAACTTACCTATGTCTCAGAATATAGACCAAAAACATTGAAAGAAATAAAGGAAAACCTAGAATCCAAGAACATAAAATCTACAAGACCAGGAATATAATTATGCTTAGCTAGTCATGAAAACAAGCAAAAAAAAAAAATCCCTATTAACAAGTAGAATTAACCAAGAGGGGCAGATCCAGAAAGAATACATAATAGAATTAGTGGATAAAGTTGTTAAAATAGTTATTATAAATGTAACTTCATGTGTTCGAGAAGGTGAAAGAACACATGAGCATGATAAAAAAGATAATAGATTTCAAAAGGCACAAATTGAACTTCTAAAAATTAAAATGTAAATTCTGACATGAAAAGTATCCTGAATGATAAACTAAACATTACAGAAGTAAAA
Organism: Spilogale gracilis; assembly: GCA_004023965.1. NCBI lineage: Eukaryota > Metazoa > Chordata > Mammalia > Carnivora > Mephitidae > Spilogale > Spilogale gracilis. Next base: position 17,616 of record PITA01026715.1, read on the forward strand.
TACACACACACACACACACACACACACACACACACACACACACTCACAGCTTAGAGACAGCAGGAGAAGCTGTCCAAAATAAAACACAAAGACAAAAAATAAAAAATAAAAAAGCAACAGTGAGCTACAGGCAACTTCAAACAGTGTAAAAAATATATCATTGGAATCCTAGAAGAAAAGGACTAAGAATGACACAAAAAAATTGAAGAAATAATTGCGAAAACTTTCAAAATTCAAAGGAAACTCTAATCCCATAGATTCCAAAAGCTCAAAAAGCCCCAACCAAAAGAAACATGAAGAAAGCCACAAGAAGACATATCATAACCTAACTGTTGCCAAATAATGATAGAAAGAAAATCTTAAAAGCAGTCACAGAAGGAAGATACATTTCACACAAAACAAGAAGTGTAAGAATGATGGCAGATTTCGAAGCAGAAAAAACAGGAGTAAGTAAACAACACAAGTAAGCACAGCAAGGCAACACTGTTAAAGTACTAGAAAACTTGTACAGAGTTAATATAAAATTCTATACCCAGCAAAAATATCTTATTATCTTCTAATATACATGAAGTGGTATACTATTATTAGAATTTAGACTGTCATAAATTAGATTATATATATATATATGTAAACCCTAGACAATATATATATATATATGTAAACCCTAGACAAAGAAAGCAATAAAGGAAAAAAAATTCAAGTCATGAAACAAAATTCAGTTGATCTGAAACAAAGCAGAAAAGGAGAAAAACAAAGGACTAAAAGATACATGGAACAAATGGAAAACAAGATGATAGATTTAAACCCAGGCATACAATCACATTAATTGCAAATGATATAAATGCACCAATTAAAATGTGGAGTTAGATTAGATGAAAATAGATGACCAAACCATATTCTAGCTATAGATTCTATCAGAATCGTATTAAATATAAAAACACATATAGGTAAGAAATATAAAAAAATACCATGCATATATACACATATACACACATACAAATAGAAGTAGCTACATTAATATCAAACTATGGTCAGAGGAAAAAATTTCAGGTTATTGCACAGTGATAAAGGGACCATTTAATTAAGAAGCAATAAGCAGGGAGAGGGACAAGATGGCGGAAGGCAGGGTGACCCCATTTTGGGGAGTCCCCTGAAGTGAGCTCAATTCCTGCAAAAAACACTACAAGAACACTGTGAGCACCCATGAAATCAGCCTGAAATGTAAAATTTCACACTTCTGGATCACTACAGGGGAAGAAGAGCATTGGCAAAGAGGTAGAGTGGAGTACGAGTGATCAGAGGGATATTCAAAGAAGAAGGGACACGGGGAAGGATGCCCACAGAGGCGACCCATTGGAAAGCAATACCCCAGCAGAAAAGTGCTCTGTGTTTGGCGAACAACAGCAGATTGTGGTCTGATTAAAAGCAGACAAAAATGGGGTGCCTGAGGGGCAGCTGGTGAAATGGGGATAGATCTGCAGAGAGAAAGGGGGCCCCGATGCCAAGCGAGGGAACACAGTGGAGCGGAGTCTATTTAAAACTGCCACTTTTTCCCCCCCGCTGATTTTTTTCCTCTGCTGTTTTTCTCTGCTCCTTGGGCCAGGCAGGAACACCCCCCCCCAGGGAAAGCAATTATGCAGATATGAGCTGGAGGAGCAGCCCGCGAGATCTCAGTCCCTCCTGCGTGGGGGTCACCACAGACTCCCTGGGCACAGACAAGGTCATACGACCCAAAATCAGTTGCAGTTTCTGTGGCACAGGAGTGAAACAACAAGTGGGGGCTTTGGACTGTGCCTGGTTGTGACAGGCAGCCAAGGGGGAAGATACAGGGAAAGGCTTGGGCACCCCATGGTCCAGAGGGTTGCTAATTAGGGGCTCTCTCTGGGAAGGAGGCCTGGACGCAGACATCTTGCTATGACCTGACTTCCTGAAAAGCTACAAAAAGCCACAAAAGAACAAACCCTACAGAGAACTAAAGCCTGAAAACCTGGATGCCATGCAGCCCAGCCCATAGGAAGGGGGCGGGGACCGCCCAGGTAGAAGGGACTGAAAAACAGCGGGGCAGGCCCTGCCCCCAGAAGGCAAGCCAGAAGCACAAGAGGACAACAACCAAATTGTAAATCCCCAATATCTGGGAGAAAGGCAATATATTAAGCTCCTGTTACTACCCCAAAAGCTGTATGCTTTATAGATTCAGCTTTTCACTTTATTTTCTTTTTTAACTTTTTTCTATTTTTACTTTTAAAGTTCCCACTTTAAACTTAAAAATCCATTCTCACGGTTTTAGTTCTTTTAATTTTTTTAAAAAATTTTATTTATTTGACAGAGAGAAACACAGCCAGAGAGGGAACACAAGGAGCGGGAACGAGAGAGGGAGAAGTAGGCTTCCCGCCAAGCAGGGAGCCCGATGTGGGACTCGATCCCAGGTCTCTGTGATCATGACCTGAGCCGAAGGCAGTCACTTAACCAACTGAGCCACCCAGGCACCCCATGTTCTTTTAATTTTTAACCCACTTATTATTACAACGTGATACTTAATACAACACTCCATAATAATTTTTTACCTTGAATTTTTTTCAAACACATACCTGTGTTTTCTGTAGTTGTTGTTGTCACTCTCTTGTTTGTTTGTTTTTTCTGTTCTTTTCCCTTTCTTCTCTTTTCTTTCCTTTATTTTTTTTTCTTTTAAATATACATATAGTTATAAGCTTCAAGGTAATCCTGCATCCCTATTCAATACTACCCCTATATACAAGCCAGTTCTAATCTCCCTAGATCTTTAGAAAGTCCACTAAAGAAAGTGGACTCCTCTAACAATAATAAGACAAATCCAGGAGGATCTGAAATACTTTCCTTGCCCAAAAGGAGGGTTTGCACTCACCTTCCTGCCCTAGTCTGTCAGTGTTTCTATGTAATTGTTTTTCCCTCTGTATTATATAAATACTGGTCTTGGGGGTCATTCGGGTTCGGCTTAGCTTTTTGATCTTTTCAACAGTCTTTTATTCATGATGGTCTTTCCCTGTTGTAGTTTTGTACCATATAAGTCCTACCACTGGGGCCCACTCTGACCGGGTTTTCTTTCTTGCTTCCTTTCTCCTCTTCTCTCTCTTCTTTCTTTTTTCTTCCTTTTTGGTGGTGACTTCTGATTGCTCCAAGACCTTCCAGCAACCAATTCACCTGGATAGTGGTTGGTATATTAAGCTACACACCCCCTCAGCCACCCCTCACCAAAATGACTTGAAGGAAGAACAACCAACAGATGAAAAACCCAAAGACTGCAACCCCAGTCACAGAATTACTGTAAATGAACATAAACAATATGACAGAAATGGAAATCAGGACAGCAATCGTCCAAGCAATGGCTAATTTGGAAAAGAACATTAGTCTCAAGATAGAAGCCCAAATGACAGAAGTGAAAGCCGAGGTTAAAAAGGCTACTGATGAGATGCAATCTAATTTAAATACACTAACAGCTAGAGTAAATGAAGCTGAAGATCGTTTAGTGACTTAGAAGACAGATGGATTAAGAAGGAGGAGCACGAGAAGTCTTGGAACAAACAGCTAAACTCCCATGAAAATAGAATTAGGGAAATAAATGATGCCATGAAATGCTCCAATATCAGAATTATTGGAATCCCCAAAGGAGTTGAGAGAGAGAAGCCTAGAATATATAGTTGAACAAATCATGGATGAAAACTTCCCTAATCTGGGGAATGAAACAAATGTCCGTGTCCTAGAGGCAGAGAGGACACCCCCCAAGAAAATGAGGCCAGAAAAATCTCCAGGCACATAATTGTGAAATTCGAGAATCATAAAACCAAAGAGTGTGTCTTAAGGGCAGCTAGGGGGAAGCAATCCCTTACCTACAGAGGGAGGACGATCAGAATAACATCAGACCTATCCACAGAAACCTGGAAAGCCAGAATGAAGTGACAAGATATATTCAGGAAATTACATGACAAAAATATGCAACCAAGGATAATGTACCCAGCAAGGTTGACTTTCAGAATGGAAGGAGAAATAAAGAGCTTCCAAGGCCACCAAGATCTCACAGATTATGCAATCACCAAGCCAGCACTACAAGAAATATTAAGGGAGGTTCTATAAAAGAGAAATGAACCCAAGAGTGACACAGAACAGAAATTTACAGAGGTAATCTATAGAAACATGAACTCCATAGGCAACATGATGTCAATACAAACATATCTATCAATAATCACCCTCAATGTGAACGGACTAAACGCTCCAATAAAAAGACACAGGGTTGCAGACTGGATAAAACGAAAGGACCCGTCCATATGCTGTCTACAAGAGACTCATCTTGAATCGAAAGACACTTCCAGATTGAAAGTGAGGGGATGGAAGACCATCTTTCACGCCAATGGACCCCAAAAGAAAGCCGGGGTAGCGATTCTCATATCAGACAAATTGGATTTTAGTCTAAAGACTGTAGTCAAAGACACAGAAGGACACTACATCATCCTTAAAGGGT
>PITA01026716.1:0-22183 GCA_004023965.1 Spilogale gracilis
TCTCTCTCTCTCTCTCTCTCTCTCTCTCTGTCAAATAAATAAATAAAATCTTTAAAAACAAACAAACAAAAAAACCAACTCCTCACCAATGAAATGTTTAAAAATGCTAAGAAAAAAAAAAAGGCCTAATTAGAGTATAATTCATACCAACATCTTTTTCCTCACCAACAAATTCCAATGCCAAACTGGAAAATTATATTTCTACTCAGGTCACCAAGAGGCAAAGACTCTTTGCATCTAATAATTGGGGGTAGAAGGGGTGTCTAATCATTATGATAACCACAGACTGTCAGATTGCTAGATATGTCAAAAACTGCTGAGAACAGCTAGGAGGCCTAAAGTGTGGATAGCAACGCTACCCAAGTTAAAAGGTATTGGTGAATTCAGCTATCCATTTGAATTTAAAATATTGTGAAAATTAACTGTACAAGCTCCAACTAAACTTATATTTAATAATTGGATTATTTACACCTTACATATTCTCATTAATTTTGTTTTTGAAAAGACTCTAATTTATGTAAAAGTATGAAGAAAAGGTATAATTAGTCAATCTCCCTTCCAGTCTCCCAAATGCTATTTTCTCTTGTGACTGAATTCACTAACTCCCATTTCTTTCTTTTTTTTTTTAAGATTTTATTTATTTGACAGAGAGAAACACAGCCAGAGAGGGAACACAAACAGGGGGAGTGAGAGAGGGAGAAGCAGGCTTCCCGCCAAGCAGGGAGCCTGATGTGGGGCTTGATCCCTGGTCTCCAGGATCATGATCTGAGCTGAAGGCAGTCGCTTAACCAACTGAGCCACCCAGGCGCCCCCACTAACTCCCATTTCTAATAAGTAAAACGAAAATGTTCTATGTTTGAATTAAATGAAACCAGTGTGATCATTGCTCCTCTTCAGTTCCTTCAGCCCCTCTACTCAAAACTACCCACTCCCTGCTGGAGCTGATTAATAGATCTACCAACACAAATAGACAAAACATATTAGATCCTAATTAGAAGCAGAACTGGTGACTATCTAAATACAATATGGTTCTAAGCTCTACTCCTTAGTAAATTTAATTGTGCTCTTTCTCTCACTAGAGAATATTTTTATAATCTTGGGATGGGGAACTAGGGTAGTGTTCTAAGTGTAATATTAAGGTGAAAAATCACAAAGAAAAGATGGACAGATTTGTCTTCATGAAAATTTAAATCTGTGCAGAAAAAAGAAACCATAAAAAAATTTAAGTGACTAAAAACAACAATAGCAACAAAGGGTCAGTATCTTTCATATAAAATGGACTCTTAAACATTCAAAAAAAATTGGGCAAAAGCCATGAGCAGGTAATTCACAAAAAAAGAAATACAAATCACCAATAGACCTATGGAAAGATGCACAATTGCCATAGTAGTCATGGAAATAAGAATTTAAAAAAGAGTGAGATACCTGTTTTGCCTCCTGAGTGAGGAAAATGGGAAAGGCTGATTATCTCTACCATGAATGAAGAATTTAGAACATCATTGCACTATTTTTTGCAGGACAAATTTTTACAGGAATTTTGAAGAACAGACAACATGTGCCAAAATGCAGTGTGCTTTCTCCCTAATCTACCAATTTCATTTAGGACTTCATTCTAAGGAAATAATACCATTGCACAGAGGTATATTAAAAGAATGTTCAATGTGGCATTTTTTTATTATTAAAAAGTTGTAAAAAATCTGCACTTAAGTAGAATGTTGATTAATTCAATATTTCCATGTATCAGATGGTAAGATATTATCTATATCTTCTGTGGAAAAAATAACAGAAAGATAGATAACAATATGATTCTATTTATGATACACCAAATTTAAGATGTATATTTTTTCACATTTCTAAACTAACATCTTACATTCAGTGAAATGTGTCTTCGTGAATTTAATAATCGGAAGTCTTTTTTTTAAAGATTGTATTTATTTGAGAGACACACAGAGAGAGAGAACATATGCACAAGAGGGGGGCAGAGGGAGTCGGAGAAGCAGACTCCCCACTGAGCAGGAAACCCCAGGTAGGGCTCGATCCCAGGACCTAGAGATCATGACCTGAGCCAAAGGCAGACACTTAACTAACTGAGCCACCCAGGTACCCCAATAATCTGAAAATCTTTATTCCAAACTAATATTGTGGTTGCCTGTGAAGAATGGCCTATTAGAGAGTTTTATTTTCTACTTTGGTATTGATCCCATTTTTTAAAATAATCAGCTATATTTTAGAATTTAGTATATAAAAACAATAAAATTATTCCCATTTGGCTGTTCTAAAATGTTTTTAAACCCCAGGAAGAAAATAATACAGAGTAGCTCATCAATGCCCTAATAACCATTCTTTTATTTTTTGGAAAAATTTATTTTGTTCCATAATGGATACCAAAAAATAGTATGTGGGTTTTTTGTTGTTGTTGTTCTCTTTAAGGTACTTGACCAACCTTATGCGTGCACATTCTTACGAACTTCAATGACATGAATTCCTAATTTGACTAGAAAGTGGACTTTGTCATATTTTCTTCTTATATAAAAAAATACTCTACAAAAAGAATAGCTCCTTTTTAAAATGATAACAGTTTAAAAATACTACAGATTAGGGGCGCCTGGGTGGCCCAGTCATTAAGCATCTGCCTTCTGCTCAGGTCATGATCCCGGAGTCCTGGGATCAAGCCCCGCATCAGACTCCCTTTTCGACGGGAGGCCTGCTTCTTCCTCTCCCACTCCCCCTGCTGGTGTTCCCTCTCTAGCTGTGTTTCTCTCTGTCAAATAAATAAATAAAATCTTTTTAAAAAATAAATAAAGTGCTATGGACTCTACAGCATTTTAAGGAAAAACGCTTCCATTAAATATTTAGAAATTAAATACATCATATTAAGGGGTCCAAATTGGGTAATGCTTCACCTCTCATAGAGGACAAACCTCTGTAAATGTGAGTTGAAAATAAATAACTCCTTCTTACAAAGCGATCTTTAATACAATTTTACATCTACCAATGAACTTACTAAAAAGGAAGATGGGAGTATAACCTAGAGTTTAAATTTAATCTTTTATAAAACCATAAAATATGGCAGAGTAGCTTTCAATATAGAATGGTGAAATACTGAAAAAAATGCCAGAAATTAAAGAAAAAAATATATATATTTAACTACATAAAAATTGAAATTTTCTATACAGTATAAAATACCATAAAATTTAAAAATAAAAAAAATCAAGAAAAAATTGCAACATATGTAACAAAGTTCTTCCAGTACAAAGAGCTCTTACAAATAATAAACAATATAAGCAACACCAATAGAAAATACAGCTGGAAACTCACAAGAAGAGATAAGTATGACCAATATAAATATAAAAACATGTTATTTTTTTGCCTATCCAATTGGAAAATACTTTTAAAAGATTGATAGCATTTAATAACCTAATTGTGGTGATAGTATGAGGACACTGATATTCTAATTCAGTATTTGTAGTGGCATATATTGGTACATATTTTCTCTGGCACAATCTGGAAATAGTGTTCCTCCAATAAATATTAATACTTATATATCTAGCACTGTTGTAGATGCTGAGAACATGGTAAAGAATAAGACAAGAGAGGATATAGGAAATAACTGAACAAATAAATGAAAAAATCAATGTGTTTAAAATGAACCTACCTATTGAACTGACAATTTCACTTCTAGGAATTTGTTCAAAGACTACAATGAAACAAGTGTACAAATGTCTATTCAAATATGTTATTTGCAGAATTATAATAGCAAAAAACTGGAAATACATAAATGTTCATTATGGTATTGTTTAAATAAACTATATTCTATGTAGTGCAATTTTTTGCAATTCTTAATAACATTAATGATAAATTATATAATGCAAATGCAAGATCAATCCATTTAAAATGCATATATATATGTTCCCCTAAAAGAAAATCTGTTTACAGTGGATTTCTCTGGTTTTATACATTCCTCTATTACCTAAATTTCTTTGATGAGCTCATATTTTATAGGAAAAAAAGCCATAGATATTGTTTTGAAAAATACATATGTAATCTTTAAGGAGTCCACAAACCATATACCACCAGTATATTTGAAACTGCCAGCATATAGTCATATTTTCTTCAGATTATAACTTTCTATAAGATTGTTATCTACATGTTGTTCTCTATTAAATTTTTCATTAATTCTTTCTGTTTAAACTTCCTTTAAGAACTTTTTTTTGTATTGGGATGCCTGGGTGGCTCAGTTGGTTAAGTGTCTAATTTCACTCAGGTCATGATCTCAGGGTCTTGGAATTGGGCTTCTGGGTCAGTGGAAAGTCTTTCTCTCCCTCTCCCATCCCCCCCCCACTGCTCTCTCTCTTAAATAAATAAAACCGTTTTGTTTTTGTTTTTTTAAGATTTTATTTATTTGACAGAGAGAAACACAGCCAGAGAGGGAACACAAGCAGGGGGAGTGAGAGAGGGAGAAGCAGGCTTCCCACCCAGCAGGGAGCCTGATGCGGGGCTGGATCCTGGGTCTCTGGGATCATGACCTGAGCCGAAGGCAGTTGCTTAACTAACTGAGCCACCCAGGCGCCCCAATAAAACCGTTTTTTAAAAAAGAACATTTTTTGTGTCAACATAAATTTTATCTCTTTCTAAACCATCTTTGTCTGGAATTAAAATATGTATAAACACTTAATTGCTCAGCATAATACCAAACATTTTAATCCACAGGTTCTGTTGCTTTGGAACAGAAGACTGTGTAAATGAATGGTTCTGAAGAGTTCAGAAAAGCCAAAGGTGTCAAAAAAAGAAATGAATTACAAAAAAGCTCTGGAAAAAAGTGTGGCTTGTAGCACATGATGCTGTTGAAAACGGATGACTGTATTTACATGTAAATCATATTTGTGTGCATATACACATACATGTATCCTACAGATGCATGCATGAGAGTTCATGTTTCTCACCGTGAGTACTTGGTATGTAGGTAATCAAACCTGTTATATACATATGCTTTATTTGCACCCCGGAGAGGAGCTACATTTACCCTCACCTTATCTTCAGGAAACCAGCACCTAACCCATCTACAAAGATTTTGAGTGTCTGGCAGGCTTCACCCTGGCACCTGCTTTAGAGATGGGCCATTTTGGGCAAAGGAGTAGAAAAGCAAGGCAGGCCCAAGTCCGGGAAGTGAGCGCATGAAGGCGCTTGAGGCACTTACTTCAGCACCAAGGACACGGGCAACCCCAGTCAAAATCCTTTAAGGCGGAACTGCCCTCGGAAACTGCCTCTCCAAAGCCGCCCCCAGTCTCCTCTATCAGGTGCTATCTCGGGACCCTCAGCTGTTACTCGGATGCAGTATTTTCAACTCACTCTTCGCCAACCCCGGCGAAAGCATAGACCGAGATGCAGGGCCCCACTCGCCCCAACACGAGTCTCCTTCCAGCTGGCCGGTGCAATCCTTCCATCCCCTTCCTCCTTCCCAAAGAGGCCAACGTGTTTCCCTCCCAGGCTTGGGGAAGCTGAGTGAACCTCCCCTACGCCTACGCCTCTAGCCAGCACACCTGGCAATAACCACTACTACTTGCCCTGGGCTTTCGTCGGAGAAAAATTTCTACAAACCATTTATTCTCCATAAAAGTGCAAGAGTCACAGACATAAGAAAGAAAAATACTAATTCTTAGCCATGTTTCTAAAACCATCTAGCAATTTTTAAAGTTTGGATTTGAAGCCGTTCTCATGACGCTGCAGGGACTCACCCTTGTTTGGGTGGATTCCTGGGCCAGAGTAAACAACAACCCTAGCCCTTTATTATGGAGGCTGGGGAAGGGCCTATAGGTGCGCGGATGGCAGAAAATGAGGGCGTAGGGTCCCTAGGTGATGCTAACCCTGCTGACCCAGTGTCCCAGTTCTCCAGGAAAGCAGTGCAGGGAACTGCGGGGACCGCAGCCCTTCTTAGGTCTAACAGTCCCCTCGAGGATTTTTGAGGGAAGCGGAGTGCTTCACCCCGGGCCCCGCCCAACCCCAAAAGAAGGGCTCTGTCCCTTAGAAGCCACGACTAAAAGGTGGGGTCGGCTCTCACTCCTTTTCGGGTGGGGTGGTCCGGCGGGCTGCGTCAAGGTGGCAGTCTGCCGCTGCCGCCTGACTCCGGGGCCCAGTTACCTGTGTGTCACGGCGAGGAAGGTGCGTCCGCGGCCAGGAATGCCCGCTACCGCACGCCTAGTACAGCCTCTATGCAGATTGTGGTCGCCGTGCGCTTCTCCAGGAAAAACGCGGCCAGGGTGGCTGAGACCGCCAGGCGGGGCGCGGAGGGGGCGCCGCGAGTGCGGACACTGCGCCTGCGCTCCCTGTTGCCCGCCCCCCAACGCTGCCCAGGCCAGCGTCGAGCACCGCCGGGGACGCGGAAGATTTCTGCCTGAGCTGAGCGACTTCCCCCTACTCGCGCGAAGGGAGGGTCTAAGGATCCAGGAAACTGTCGGCTGGACCCCTTTTGCCTACGTGTGCCCTCGGAGACAGCAGGATTAAAGCAATCCATTGTCAGCCAGGGTGACGTGGTCTTCTGGAAGGGGGCAGGGAGGCAGCCTTAGCCCATTTCAATTGGTCTGTTTGTGTTTGGAAGTCGCAAGTCCATGCTTCAATATTTGAAAATATGCTAGCATCCCTAAATCGTGGTTGGGGAAGGGCTTTGGGCATACCCAAGTCCACCTAACATTTTATCCATGAAGTCTCTGACGGAAGGGTCTTCACATTGCCGAGCTGGTTCCTGGGCTTGGGTTTATATATCCCAGTCCCCTGCTGAGTGAATATAGTATCTTGGAAACAGACCTGGTCATAAAAGCAATGGTCTAGATGGGTCAAGAGGACAGTCAGGAAGGCTGTTACTTCTCTAGGCTGGGCAAGAAAGAGTGAGGCCTGAACCAAGGTGCTTGCTGTGGGGAAGATAGAATGTGAGTGACTGCTGGTTTTTCTTCTGTCTCTCCAGATCCACTCTCCACCTTGCTCTGTGACTCGGAGCTTACCTTTATGGACTACATCAGTTCTTCTGTGACTTTGATTTGGTTTTGGCCAATGGGAGGCATCTGCAGGACATTGCAAGGCAGGATAGCATTCAGGACCTCCCTGTATGCCCACCAAGGACCAACTCTGTTAGCAGTGGCTATATTCTTTATCTGGAAGCTGTTACTCCAATCCTGAGGTCCTCTCCTATAGTTCTCTCTAGTCTGTCCCACTCACACTGCCCTTGCCCCTTCAGGAATGGGTCTGGTAATGGCTCACAGAAGTTTCCTTTAACTCTTCCCTCACCTTTTAAAAAATACCCTCCTTAAATTCTCCCCAGCCACCTCCTAGGTGTGCCATGACTTCTTTTCCCTACTGTCTTTTTCCTACCATTCCAGAACACTATAATAGATTTTACTACACTGTAGTTGGGAAAATTCATGAGAAAGAAAACAAAAAATGTAAAAGAAAAATGGGGCTTTTAAAAGGTGAGATGTTTCCCAAAGTTATCTTGACAGTTCCCTGGGCTCTAGGTAGCCATCATATGAGGTGGTCTCCACAATGGATCCCCCAGTGTGAGGGCACCAAAGACCATTTGAATAGACTCAAGAAAGGAATTCAGACCACTCATAACCAATGTGTTCACAAATGAGATGGAGATGATCTGAGTGTCCAGCATAATGCAACTTTTGGATGCCTCTTGATGTAAAGAGACAATCTAGATCTTTATGAAGCAAGTACTAGTGCTTTCCCAACTGCAGCTAGACTGCTTTTGAATGAGTCAATATTCTTAGGACACTTAAAAGAGTCCTAGACACAGTGTCTGAAAACTGTGTTTATAAAGGAGTTGTTGAGTGAAGCAGTTGTCGATGAGAGTCTCTGGCTGTTTCTGTAGAAAACCCAAAGAATGTTCCCAAAGCAGGACAATATAAATGGCAATAGAATAACAGTCATGGGGCGCCTGGGTGGCTCAGTTGGTTAAGCGACTGCCTTCGGCTCAGGTCATGATCCCGGAGACCCGGGATCAAGTCCCACATTGGGCTCCCTGCTAGGCAGGAAGCCTGCTTCTCATTCTCTCACTCCCCCTGCTTGTGTTCCCTCTCTGGCTGTGTTTCTCTCTGTCAAATAAATAAAATCTTTAACAACAACAACAAAAAAGAACAACAGTCATTACATTGCCCCTAGCCCTCCATATTGGCTTAGACCTGACCGTTTCTCTGGCTTGTAAAAACAATCAAATTGCTGTAACTAGTTTCTTTCCCCACTCCCCTCCAAAAAATATACAGACAAAACAAAACAAGGCACTATTGTAGCAAAACTTACCCAAAGGGAAACCTGGAGTAGCTGTTTGCAAACAGAATTAACATCCAAGCAAACACACTATTTGTACTGAATACAAATGACACCAGAACAGAAAATTTAACATGTATTTTCAGTCTTTGGCCTTTTTGAAGAGAAAGGCTCCTTTGTTGTTCAGAAAGCAGCCTGAGTATTAATTGCACTGATCTAGATAAGGAAAAGAGGTACAGAAGCAAAGGAGCCTCAGAAGGCTAGACCTAGCTGTAAAACTCAGCTAGATTTTATGTTTTTCTTGGAAGGAGGGGGTGAGGGGAAGAGAGCCAGAAAAGTTTTAAGTCTGGAAGTGAGAAAAACGAAGATGTAGAGTGAGCCAAGTTTAGGAGAGAAGATTTCTGAGAGATTTGAGAAAGAGTAGGGAGTTAGCATAGCTGCCATTCTGAATGAACTGAGAGATACTGAAAAACAGGGGAAAGAATTTTTAGATGTTTTGTTATATGTAAAAATGGAATTATTTTGTGCATTGAGGGGTTTTTCTTACAAGTGTCAAAATTCAAACTCAAACTGACTTGATAAAAGGAATAGTTGTAGCTTAATAATTGAAAAATCTGTATCTGGATAGATAGCTTCAGGTATGGCTGGATCCAGAGCACAATGTCATCAGGATATAGTCTCTATTCACTTTGACTTCAAAGAATATATTCCATTTAGTGATTTTTTTCTCACCTCACTACCTTTTTTCCTGTGTTTGATTTATGTCATCCTTATAGCTGACCACTCCAGTAGAAACAGAGCATTTACTTCTAGGTAGTTCCTACAAAATTTTGGGATTATGTCTCATTAGCAAATTCTGGATCATACACCCAACCATATGCCTTAGTCTGGGGACAAAGAATGTGGGAGAACTCATTCTTCAAAGGAAAATCAAGGTTCTGTTATCAGAAGAAATAATATAGTGATGGGTGGGTAAAAATGGACATGTATACTACAGGTATCGCTCAAAGAAACTTCAGTAAAGATTCATATTGATTTTCATTTTTTTAAAAATACTAGACAAGTACTTCTTTTGAAAATGACATCATGTTGACATGAGAACAAAGCAGCTGAAATGTTCTTTTAACCTAAAACATAAAGTGCAATGTCTTGCTGTTCCTGTAGAAAAGGTACCAGAAAAGATTTTTTTTAATGTATTTTATTCTGAGTTTCCATATACACACAGCCTTTATTTAAGTAAAAAGTCCCCTTTTCTAATTCCAGAAAACAATTCAGATCCCTCAAAGCCCAAAGAAGTTACCAGTGTTTCTGATTACCATTGTGGAAATACTTGCTTCTCCCATCAGCCCCACTACAACTTCACTCTTATAATCAGCCATAAAGCTCAGTCCTTGTAGCACTTTGGCCTAAACAACTAATATTTGGTTTGTACACACATACAGGAAGGCACACAGTAAACGCCCATTTCAGGAGCATTCAGACTTTTATCAGCCTCACGTACCTGGCATATAACTACATATCTTGAAATAAGTGAGGCAACTTGCTATCACGAAGTACAAGTATTTGCCTTAGTCTTCAAATTATGTATAAAATGAAGGGCACCAACCATAAGCACAGCTATCTGTTTTTCCCAATCAATTCTTTGTTCATTACCATTTACTACTCCATTACCACATACCATTCACTTCTCTGCATACTACTAGCCCTGTGCTTTAGATTCTTTACCAGGTAAGGGGATAATAATAACTACTACACAGGGCTATTGTATGGATTAAATCAATTAACATGAAAAATGCTTATGATAGTGTCAGACACCAATAACACTAAGTGAATGTTAGCTATCGTGATAGCAGAGGCCAAAAAGCAAATTCTTCTAGTTATGTAAAGTGAGTGGAAAAGTCTAGGTGGAGATTATATAGCATGTCTGAAGAACATGCTATATAAAAGAACACTTGCTAATTCAGCTTCAAAGACCATAAGGAAATGTAAAGTCAGTTAAAAGATTTTAAGAATTTTTAAATACGGGGTAGAAATCTTGAAATTTTGTGCGTGAAAATTTCTGATTATTAAAAATGCAAATACATTCATGATAAAAAAAATACTCAACAAACTAGCAATAGGAGGAAACTATCTCAACATAATAAGGGTCATATATGAAAAACCCACAGTTAACATTATACACAGTGATGAAAGATTGAAAGCTTTTCCTCAGGAGTAAGACAAGGATGCCCACTGTCACCACTTACAAGTTTTAGCCAGAGCAATTAGACAAGAAAAAGAAACAATATCCAAATTGGAAAGGAAGAAGTAAAATGATCTCTGTTAACAGATAACATGAGTTTGTATGTGTAAAACCCTAAATACTCTACCAAAGAGAACTGTTAGAACTAATAAATGAATTCAGCAAAATTGAAGGATGCAAAACCAATGTTTAAAAAACAGTTGCCTTTCTATATACTAATAATGAACAATCTAAAAAGGAAATTAAGAAAATAATTCTAAAAAAGTCCTATTTACAATAGCTTCAAAAAGAATAAAATAGTTAAGACTAAACAACAAAAACAAAAGATTTATACACTAAAAATTATTAAACATTGCTGAAAAAAATTAAAGACACAAATAAATGGAAAGATATCCTATGTTCATGGATTATAAGACTTAAATTTACCAAGATATCAGCCCAAAGTGATCTACAAATTCAATGTAATCCCTACCAAAATCCCAATGATGTTTTTTCAGAAATAGAAAAATCCATCCTGGGATGCCTGGATGGCTCAGTTGGTTAAAGGGTTGCCTTCAGCTCAGGTCATGATCCCAGGCCCTAGGATCAAGTCCTGCATCAGGGTCCTTGCTCATTAGGGAGCCTGCTTCTCCCTCTGCCTGCCAGTCCCTGCGCTCATGTGCTCACACACTCTTTTTGACAAATAAAATCTTTAAAAATATTTTTAAAAAGAGAAAATCCATCCTAAAATTCATATGGAAACTTAAGGAATCCTGAATAACCAATACAATTTTGAAAATGAAGGGGCACCTGGGTGGCTCAGAGGGTTAAGCCTCTGCCTTCGGCTCAGGTCATGATCTCAGAGTTCTTGGATCAAACCCCACATCCAGCTCTCTGCTCAGCAGGGAGCCTGTTCCCCCCTCGTTCTCTGCCTGCCTCTCTGCCTATTTGTGATCTCTCTCTGTCAAATAAATAAATAAAATCTTTTAAAAAGGGGGGGGGAAGATAATGAAGAACAAGGGACGTCTGGATGGCTCAGTTGTTTAAGCATTCAGTCAAGCATCTGCCTTCAGCTTGGGTCGTAATCCCAGGCTCCTGGGATCGAGATCCTTGCTCGGTGGGAAGCCTGCTTCTCTCTCTCCCACACCCCCCACTTATGTTCCCTCTCTCACTGTGTCTCTCTCTGTCAAATAAGTAAATAAAGTCTTAAAAAACTCACAAAGCGGGTACCTGGGTGGCTCAGTGGATTAAAGCCTCTGCTTTCGGCTCAGGTCATGATCTCAGGGTCCTGGGATCCAGGCCCACATCTGGTTCTCTGCTCAGCAGGGAGCCTGCTTCCTCCTCTCTCTTTGCCTGCCTCTCTGCCTACTTGTAATCTCTCTCTCTCTGTCAAATAAATAAATAAAATCTTTAAAAAAAACCCACAAAGCTACAGTAATCAAAACAGTGTGGTAGTAGCACAAGAAAGGAAATTCTGATCCTTGTTACAGCATGGATGAACACTAAAGACATTAGGCTAAGTAAAATAAACCAATCACAAAGGACAAATAAGGCATTAATCTACTTATATGAGGTACCTAGGGTAGTCGAATTTATAGAGACTGAAAATAGAATGGCAGTACCAAGAGGAGGGTGGGTGGGAGAATGGGGACTTAATATTTAAGAGGCACAGAATTTTAGCTGGGGAAGATAAAAGTTCTGGAAATGGAGTGTTGATGGTTGCAAAACAATGTGAGTATATCTAGTGCCAAGCAAAAAATTAAAAATCACAGAAGGAATTGCCAATAGGGAGAGCAAGCAGATGCAACAGGGAAGATTTTTCTCTAGCCGTACTTGGCTCACTGGCACCATGGATCCCCATGATGTCTCACTATGACCCCGAGAGGACACCCAACCAGGTAATTTGCCTGAAGCTTTCAGCTGCAAGGTTACTTTGCTGTTATGACAACCCTCTAGCCAGACCAACCAAGACTATCAGCTACTTTCTGTATCCCTCACAGTGCTGGCAGGAACCTCTGGATCCCTTCCATACCATAGAAGAATATCAATAGAGTCACAATATCAATTTAGCTCCCTCTCTAGCTGGTCTATGTCACACTGCATTTGGATTTCACTCCACTTTCACCATCCTATGTTGGTGCACAGCCACCCTGTGAAGGCTTCTGCTCCCACATTTTGAAATAGAGTGTAGAACCCAAGCCCCCTGTACTTTCAGCTTTCTCTACAGTCTTTTTAATAATAGCCATACTGGAATTTCTGCCAGGAAAGTTTAAGTCACAATACAAGAGTTTGCCTGCTTACTTCCACTCTCTCTCTCTTTCCTCTCTTTTGTGCTCTCAAGTAGAAAATTGAACTTTGACTCTTTTTTTTTTTCTCATTTAATTCCTTTTTTAGGAGTCCTAATCCTCCCCATCCTCAAAGTTGGTAGATACCTTTGACTGACTAGAGAGGTCATATACACAGAAATGCAAAAACAAAAGAAAACTAAACTAAAAGAGCATTTAGGTATATTCTTTTAAATTAAGTAAAACAGGTGATTGGGGAAAAGAGAATATAATTGCTCATGTAGCTGAACAGTCTGGAGTTTCAGACCAGACTTAATCCAAATGCTGAAATGATGGAGTCAGGTCCCAGTTTCTCAAATCCACTTCTTCATCATTGGCTCTATTTTTTACAGGCTTCTCCCCTTGCAGTTTCAAGACAACCAGCAGAGATAACAGGACCCATATGCTTCCCTGTTGACATGAAAGGAGGAAGGGCACTTTCCCTCTCCAACTTTTTGAACCACAGCCCTGATCTTATTCTGGTTGCACCTATGTTTATTAGAGTAAGATGAACCCCATATCCTGTATCCTATATCCCATTCTTAAAGCGGAAAAGGGGTGTGTCAGGTTCCCCTGAAGTCTGTGGACCATGGGAATAAATATTAGATACTATTATTAAGGAAAGGGTGAATGTGTGTTGAGTGCCCAAAGACAGCAATGTCCCGAGATATGATTTGACCTGCTGCTCAACTAGTACCTATTGAACAAAATATTGTTTTAAATGCAAAACAGAAACATCTTAATCTTAGCAACTCTTCCTCTCAGTACAGATCATTTCTGACTTCTGATTCTTATTCTGAAAAATTTCTGTCTAAATAATATCTTAGCGTCTGTACTTCATACACCTAAACCCACCTATCTCCTGGAAATCCTGGGCCCCTTCTCCCATCAGTTTCTGTTCTTGCCCTAGGACTTGGTCTGAAACCTGGGTGGTTCCTAGTCAGGAACCAGCACCCAGCACCACCTGTCATGTGCACAGGCTGCCAGTCTGTGTCCACATCTCCTTAATGATCATTAAAGTGGTTCATAAACCACCTTATAGCCAAAACAGAGTTTGCTCTAATTTTTATTACATTTATTATTATTATATATGAAAATATATGTGACATATGGATTGTTGTTCAGATTTGACTGTGCAAACACTCACAAACAAAAGGAGTGGGTCTTCTGGGAAGAGGGAGCCACCAAGGCTAGGCCCCATGGAAGTACTGAGGGTCCAGGTGGTTCATCTAGCTTCATGTTGATCATTATCACATATTTTTTTAAATACCTGGTGTAAGCAATCACATCTCAAGTTTTAAAATGAAAAATTCGGGGCGCCTGGGTGGCTCAGTTGGTTAAGCAATTGCCTTCAGCTCAGGTCATGATCCCGGAGACTCGGGACTCGGGATCGAGCCCACATCGGGCTCCCTGCCTGGTGGGAAGCCTGCTTCTCCCTCTCTCGCTCCCCCCGCTTGTGTTCCCACTCTGGCTGTGTTTCTCTCTGTCAAATAAATAAAATTTTTAAAAATAAAAAATAAAAAAATAAAAAATAAATAAAATGAAAAATTCTTTGAGGATTAATGAAAAGAGAAAAGAAGTTATTTTGCAAACAGGAAATTTAGTGGCAGTTTGCTTTTGTTCTTTGTATTTACAGAGGGACTAGAAGGGTGAGCAGAGGGGCAAAGGTAGGAAGCCAGTATAAGCCACCTCTACCCCTAGTATTTTCAGTGGGCCTAGTCTTGGTGACCCTCCACCTTCCAGCAAACCCTCTTCTCCTTTTTTTTTTAAGTGTTTTCACAGATCTAAGCAGAGAGACCTACATATTACATATTATGTGTAGAAACAATCAATGTGATAAGAATTAGAGCGAACTCCGCTTCAGCTGTAAAGTGGTTTATGAGCCACTTTAATGATCTTTAAGGAGATGTAGACACACAGACTGGCCACCTGCCCACATGGCAGGTAGTGCTAGGCATAGGCTCCTGAATAGAGGATGGTAGACCTGAATTCTATTGTTAGCTCTGCTCCTCTGCAGCTGTGTGACCTTGAACAAATCAGTTAACTCCTCTGGACCTACCAGTTTCTCAACTCTAAAATAACAGGGTTAAACTTGATGTTCTGTAACCCTTTTCACCTGCACCATTCTAAAATTTTCTAAGAAATCCATTTTGTTTTTAACAGTTCCTGAATGAGAAGTTATCAGCTCCTGCTTTTCTGGAGCAGGAACAATCACCCAGAGATAACTCATTCAGGCTGAATGGGATTAAGGGAGAGATGTAATACAGATAGGGGGTTGCAGAGTGATCAGGATCATGGAGGACAAGTTGCTGTGGTGAGTCCTGACTCTCCTCTATGGAGTCTCCAGTGAGCCTTAGATAGCACATGTAGAGAATGTGATGTGGACTGAACTGCAAGAATCCCCATGCTCTTTGGCTGGGAAGACATTGAATTTTTCAGGTTCACGGAATTCCCTTCTTCTAAATTTCCTCCAAAGATCCAAGCCTCTCTCCCACCACTTCTGTTTTCAGAGGAGAGCTCTAACTAGGGTGAAGTATCTCAGCTTTTAATCCTACGACATCTAAATTAAGATGACAAATAGAAAGCCTGAAGTAAACTCCACCCTCAAAATTCATCAAAACAAGTAAGAAAGGATTCTTTTATTTATTTGGGTTTTTTTTAAAGATTTTATTTATTTATTTGACACAGAGAGATAGCAAGAGGGAATACAAGCAGAGGAAAGTGGGAGAGGGAGAAGCAGGCTTCCCACTGACCCCAGGATCATGACCTCAGCTGAAGACAGACTGCTTAACAACGGAGCAACCCAGGTGCCCCAGGAAGGGTTTCTTTTAAAATCCATGAATCCACAAGGACAAAGAGAAAAGGAGACAAAAACAACTACATTTTGGAAGTTAGAAAACACTTGAACAAGCAGCAATGGGTTTAACAGCCTATTAAACTAAATCCCAGGGTACCTGGGTGGCTCAGTGGCTTAAGCCTCTGCCTTTGGCCCAGGTCATGATCTCAGGGTCCTGAGATGGAGGCCTGAAATGGACTGTCTGCTCAGCAGGGAGCCTGCTTCCTCCTCTCTCTCTGCCTGCCTCTCTGCCCACTTGTGATCTCTCTCTGTGTCAAATAAATAAATAAAATCTTAAAAAAAAAAACCTAAATCCCAAGTTAGTGATGGAAGATAAGAAGCAGTCTGATTTACACTGTAAAACCCAAAGGGCTGGTGAATTGACAGCTCCAGGTACCTCTGGAAGTGGGGCTGAAGTAAGGCATTGAGATAAAAGACACTGACTGAAAATTCTTTTAAGAAGCTGTTAGTGAGGGGTGCCTGGGTGGCTCAGTTGGTTAAGCCACTGCCTTCGGCTTGGGTCATGATCCTGGAGTCCCAGGATTGAGCCCCACATCAGGCTCCCAGCTCTGTGGGGAGTCTGCTTCTTCCTCTAACCTTCTCCTCTCTCATGCTCTCTCTCACTTACTCTCTCTCCCTCAAATAAATAAATAAAATCTTAAAAAAAAAAAAAAGAAGAAGAAGAAGAAGAAGCTGTTAGTAGGCACCTGGGTGGCTCAGAGGATTAAGCCTCTGCCTTTGGCTTAGGTCATGATCTCAGGGTTCTGGGATTGAGGCCCACATCAGGCTCTCTGCTCAGTGGGGAGCCTGCTTCCCCCTCTTTCTCTGCCTGCCTCTCTGCCTATTTGTGATCTCTCTCTCTGTCAAAAAAATAAATGAAATCTTAAAAAAAAAAAAAGAATTTGTAACTTAAAAATAAAAAAGAAGAAGAAGCTGTTAGCTTCTCAGATGCTTCCCAATCCACACAGCAGGGAAACTATCTCTCTCGAGCCCTAGTAGGATGTTGGAGGCCTTTCCTCTGAAAGTGAAGAGGAATGTTCTCTGGAAAAGTAAAATCTAAGGGTCTACACTGGAAGAATCAGGCACAACTGAGGATAGAGTGATCCATACGGAAAACAGAAGGATGTGAACATTTATGAATTTTGAATTTGAATTTTGAGAACTGAATTCTGAAACCACCAACCCTCTTCTCCCTCTCGGCTCCCAGAATAATGCCAGCTGGCTGTAATGTCCAGGAGACTAGAAGATCTTTCTGTGACCATTTTGATAAGCTCAAGAGTAAGGCTTCAAAATTCTGACAGGGATTTGTTAACCAATTGGCCCTGCTAGATTGCTGTACAGTGAGATCCACCATTGACAAACTCCAATCCATGTTTTCAGAGGCTCCAGTCAGCTTTTTATGCCCCATCCTTAAATGTAAGCAGAGGCCAAGGATCACCACACATCTAAGGAAAATCTCAAAGAAACCAAAACAAACAGATAAAGATAACTTTGGGAATACAGAGCCTATTCGGGGAGAAAAAAGTTTTGATTATTAAAACTCTCAGATGGATATTACATCATTGAAAGAAGAAAAGGATGTATTTATAAAAAGGATTTAGGGGTGCCTGGGTGACTCAGTTGGTTAAGCATCCAACTTAATTTTAGTTTTTGTTTCTTGTTTTTGTTTTTTAAGATTTTATTTATTTATGTGAGACAGAGACAGAGAGAGTGAGAGAGAGAAAGAACAGGAGCAGGGTGAGGGACAGAGGGAGAAGCAGACTCCCTACTGAGCAGGGAGCCCAATGCAGGGCTCGATCCTATGACTCCAGGATCATGACCTGAGCCGAAGGCAGACACTTAACTGACTGAGCAACCCAAACGCCCCTTAATTTTAGTTTTTAATTGATTTTGGCTCAGGCATGATCTCAGTGTCCTGGGATTTAGCTCCGCACCCTACTCCACACTCCGTGGGGAGTCTGCTTGAGGATTCTCTCCCTTTCCCTCCTCTCACATGTTCTCTCCTCTTTCTTACTCTCTCGCTTTAAAATAAGTAAATAAATATTTTTTAAAAGAGGGATTAGCAAAAGAAAAAGGATTTATTTATACAAAGGGAGGCTGAAAATTTAAAGCATGATAGTAGAAATCTTTTTAAAACTTAATAAAAAGATTGAAAGAGCCTTCCCCCATGATATGAAAGCAAAAAGACAAAAGATGGAATATTAGTGAGAAAAAATAAGAAATTAGAAGGTAAGACAATGTGAAAAGGTAATAAAATTAGAAGACCTGCTTAGGAAGTCCAATATCCAAATAAAGAGTCCAGAAAGAGAGAACAGAGAGCACAGAGGGAAGGAAATAATTCTTGAAATAATTCAGGACAATATTCTAGTTTACAGATTGAAAGGGCCTATAGAGTTCCCAGCACAATACTCTAAAATAGACCCTCATCAAGGCATATCTTAGTGAAATTTCAGAACCCTGGGGACAAGCAGAACGTCTTCTAGCTTCTAGAAAGAAATGAATGAGGGCGCCTGGGTGGCTCAGTGGGTTAAAGCCTCTGCCTTCGGCTCAGGTCATGATCTGAGGGTCCTGGGATCAAGGCCCACATCTGGCTCTTTGCTCGGCAGGGAGCCTGCTTCCTCCTCTCTCTCTGCCTACCTGTGATCTATCTCTCTGTCAAATATATAAATAAAATCTTTTTTAAAAAAAGAAATCACATATTTAAAAAAAAGAAATGAATGAAAAAATTTCAATGGGCCATATAAAAACATCAGTGACCAGAATTCTTGAGCTTCTTAACAAAGCAACTCTGATGTGCTCAGAGCTTCCAAGCAAATTTTCAGTGTTCTACTCTTAAATATAAGTTAAAGACAGAAGACAAAGAAAAATTTTAAATGATAATAGCAGAAGACTGAGTCCAATCTAAAAATCTAAAACTCCCTCCCTTCTCCACCACTCCCTGAGCAGCCACTGGGTTAGATGGATCCAGAGCCAAAGACCTACCTGGGAAACTTCTCCTTACTCTTCTCTTAGGCTTCACCTCTGCAATAACCAGCTTTCGTGTTCATTCTCTCTCTGTCTCTCTCTCTCTCTCTCTCTCTCTCTCTCTCTCTGTCTCTCTCTCTCTCTCTCACTAGCTTGATTTGAGAGGTTCAGTCATGCTGCTTTTCTTGATAGCAAACATTATTAATTATGGCTCTGTCCAGGAAATGGGCAAAGATCCCAAGAGCTCAGGCCTTGACAGTAGGGAGCTGCACTTCTTTGTGGACAAAGAATTAGACTAGATTTAATGACAAATTCTAAATTGGTATAAGACTTTCCCATTTCCTTGAAACATAATGCTCCATTGATTGCAAGCTGAGTCACATTGAGCCTGCTTCTCACACTGTCAGCGGGAAGTGTAATTCCTGAATGACTCCCGGCAGACATTTATAGATTTTTCAGTCTGTTGAGTTATAAAAGATACCCAAAGTCTTTTTTTTCCTGAAGACCTTTAAATAAATCTTGATCTCAACAGCTGAGTCATTGAACATAATTATATGCAACACACTGGAGTAATCTGCATAGAAGCAAGAGTTGAGGCAATGAGGTCAGAGAAAATTTCAAGTAAGTGTGAAAGAAACAAAGAACAGAAGACTGAGAACTAGAGTTTCATTTTCCAGTTTGCTCTTATTTATGAGACAGAAGAAAGAAAGAAACATTCACAGAAAGAGAGAGAGCAAAGATGGGAATAAGAACCTGGTTAGCATACCAACACAGAAATTAAAGGTATTACATAAAGAAAGGATGGAGAGCAGAGTAAAATATGTTGGGGAGGCCAAGAAAAAGGAATGTGGCAGACCCAGTCAGTGCTCTATCCAGATAGTCTCAGGTTTTATAGGATAGGACGTCTGATTCCAAATGTCAAAGGGCCTCTGGCTGCCCTGACATTTTCCAGCCAGAAACACTGGGGAGCTAATGCTTCCTTGTCCTCATTCCAATGCTGCAACCCCCAACCAATGACTAACTAGATTTGATGTATAAACACCCCAGATTCCACACCCCTTAGGATAACTCTGAGCCCATGATCTATGCTGAGTCTCAGAGTGCCAGCAGGATTAAGTTCTAGTTATGGCGGTAACTGGCCTGATAGAGAACATTTATTGGCTTCCTTCCTTTTCCTTTCTTACTTCCCTACACTCCTACTGGTATCTTCCTGACATCCTGACATCATCTCCAAAGGACTGGAATGAGAAAGGTCATTGATAAGATAGCATGCAGATCCTTGAAAAGTCCAGGTCAGTAGAATGGCAAGGTGGAAGTCATGCTGCTGGATTCTCAGGGGACAGCTGGAAATGAGGAATTGGAGACAGAAATAGAAAACAACTCCTTCCTGAAGTTTAGTATTTAAATGAGGGAAGGTAATGGAGTTTAAGGCAAAGGCCACAAGAAGAGGATTTCTTTCTCTTAGAAATTTCTTATTTAGAAAGTTTATTCTGGGTTGGGGAGGGAGATATACCCATCCTATCTCCCACACAGGTCAGTAGTAACATCTCCTAAGACAGTGGTCTTCAACCTGAGGCATATTCAGCCCTAGAGGCCCATGAAGACTTACAAGGTGTTCGAAGTCAAGATGATTTTAAGATAATCAATTTTCAGGTCCTCAATTTTCTTATTTCTTTTGTTCTAAATGATGCTGTGGGTTAGTTTCCTGCAGGTTCTCTTTCTCTACTTACTGTTTTACAGTTATCCTTCTCCCTCTTTCCAAAAGAAAGGCACACTCCTTACCCATCTTGGATCTCATGGTAGTACACCAAAAAAGAGTGTGCATGTGTTGTGGAGGATTTAATAGTTTGGCATCGGTGCTGAGAAAGTGAAACACTGGATAACAAAACTTCCTGCCAGCTAGGTGTTTCCTATCCTTAAATTCAAGTTCTCAGCTGATCATCTTAACAAAAGATCATTTTTTATATTATACTATTAGTTTGGGGCCTATACTTAAGAGGACTTTGAAGCATTGAGTGACATTTGTCTATAACAAATGCCTTCCATTTCCATCATCTTATTTATATAAATAAGATTTCCCAAGGCTTACATATATATAAACAAAGAATATGGTTGATGCTGAATGCTGTCTCATTTCAGCAAAAAGTAATTTTCAGCCATGCATTTCTGAACAAATTTTTAAAATAACCCTGTTAAACAGGGTTATTATTGAAAATTTATTATCGGGGTGCCTGGGTGGCTCAGTTGGTTGAGCGGCTTCCTTCAGCTCAGGTCATAATCCCGGAGACCCAGGATCGAGTCCCACATCGGGCTCCCTGCTCGGCAGGAAGCCTGCTTCTCCCTCTCTCACTCCCCCTGCTTGTGTTCCCTCTCTGACTCTGTTTCTCCCTGTCAAATAAATAAAATCTTTAAAAAATAAAATAAAATTTATTATAAATAATAAATTTATTCTGATAAATTTTAATTTTATGTTCAATATAATTTATCAAAGTTTGTGATATATTTTTGTTTTGATCAATTATGTACTTACATTAATTGTAGCAATAACTCAATCCAGAAGAAGTGTTTAAATAATTAAAGTATAATGGTCATAGAAAATGTTTTTAAATTCTATTTTAACTTATATACATAATTTTTGTCACAGAGAACTATAAAATTGTGATCAATAAAAGTCTTTCAAGCATAAATATATATTAGGATAAAATTCTGTGGAGGAAGTAAAGTAGAATATAAGTTAAAGGAGGAGAAAAAGAATGATGTGAAATTTCCTGCAGAAAAATAGGTGAATCATATATATTTTAAGAGAATATTGGTTGAAGGAGGGTATTAAGTTGCTGTTGTATTTATATTCCACTGGATTCATTTAAAAAAATTATATAACAATTTATTTTAAAATGCCAATATTTACAAAGTACCAGAAAATATATCCTTTGCAATGATTAAACTTATGATAAACATTTTATAGATCAACTTAAAAATATTCAAGGGGATACATAGTTTTCAAATTCTTTGGGGGAACTTATAAGCAAAATTGTTTGAAGACCACTGAGTTAGGATTCTACAAGCCAAGCCAATTTTTGTTCTGTTTTGTCCTAAATTAACCAAGACCACAAAAGCACTACAGTGAAAGGGCTTCTGATCCTGATAACTGATCATTAGTACTAAGGATAAACTTCTTAGTGTTGAACCAGGCTCTTAAAACTCTAACTGCCCAGGGCGCCTGGGTGGCTCAGTTGGTTAGCGACTGCCTTCGGCTCAGGTCATGATCCCGGACACCCGGGATTGAGCCCCACATCGGGCTCCCTGCTCAACGGGAAGCCTGCTTCTCCCTCTCTCACTCCCCTTGCTTGTGTTCCCTCTCTGGCTGTATTTCTCTCTGTCAAATAAATAAATAAAATCTTTAAAAAAAAAAACTCTAACTGCCCATTTCACATTTCATCGGCTTCCTATTTGGCCAGCCACCTCTCCTCCCCCTTACTTTCCACTTTGCCTCCTACGTGAAGTCCGAACCAGAGCTATACGGCATCCTTGCAATTCCCCAAAACCTCCATCACATTTTCAACTTCAGGGCTTTGC
>PITA01026717.1:0-22197 GCA_004023965.1 Spilogale gracilis
CAAAGTCTCTGTTGTTTCGTTTCTCTCCCTGGATTACCCTACTTCCCATTTACTTTCCTTCTCCCACTGTCCTCCAGGTTACCCCTCATGCACCGCAAGTAAGTGAAACCATGTGATACTTGACTTTCTCTTCTTGGCTTATTTCACTCAGCATAATCTCTTCCAGTCCAGTCCATGTTGCTACAAAAGTTGGATATTCGTCCTTTCTGATGGAGGCATAATATTCCATTGTATATATGTACTATATCTTCTTTATCCATTCGTCTGTTGATGGGCACCTTGGCTCTTTCCACAGTTTGGCGATTGTGGCCATTGCTGCGATGAACATTGGGGTGCATATGGCCCTTCTTTTCACTACATCTGTATCTTTGGGATAAATGCCCACGAACTACAGACTTTTGTGTCTATGTAATTCACTATTCTCTCTAGGCCGGCTTAGCCACAAGGAATCTGCAGCTCCTTCCACAAGTCTCTTCCTGGTGGATTTCCCCCGTCTGCCTTCACAGGTTGTGGTTTGTCAGCCTCATTGTGCACAAAGTAAGTAGTTCTGACACAGGGGCCACAAAGTCTTCAGAACCATTACAGAGAAGGAAGAAAAGTAGCCAGGTCGCCATTTCCCATAACTACCCTGAGGTGGGTGGGGAACATGACAACCTGGTGAAGTAAGATGAGCTCACCGTGCTGTGTTATACTGGAGGAGAAAGGGGGAGACAATACTGGCTCTGCACCCAAAAACCCCCAAGGCCATGTGCATTGTGCAGGCAGCTGATGGCACAGAGGCTCAGACAGGAAACCTGTCTCCCCTTACCTAAACATCCCATTAAACTTGCCTACTGAGGAACTTCACACAATTCTCGAATCCTCATTGTATGTAAAATTCTATGGACCTGCTGGGCATTTTCTAGAGATTACTGAACCCATACACATTTCAAAATAGTATGTAGTCCCCCAAGGAGGTGCAGACCTATGCAGTAAGTACTTTCAGAGCTGTTACTCCAACAGATTGAAGGATAATATAATCTCACTTAGAGGCATCATTCAGAAGTCCTGAAAAGTCTATGTGAATGCATTGATACCATTGTTATACACCATGTTCACAGAATTCTTGCAAATTGGTGTTGCCACTAGATCTCTACCCAGGAGGATAAGGCCTTCATGACCTCGGGGCTTGTGCTTGATTGCCCTTTATCTTCGGTTTGGGAGGATTAACTCCTGAAGGCTACAGTGTAGTATTGGTTCTCAACTGTGTTGTGTACCGAGATGTGGGAGTGGTACACTATTGAATTGGGAAAGACAGTATCACATCACCCATCTCGGGTTTTCAAGTCACGCACACCCTCCCACCCATTCCTTCTCTACCCCCTACCCCTATTCCAGGCCTTTACTGATGCTGCCCAAGACAAATGTGCCACAGGTTGAAATGTCCCCTTTATGAAGCATCAACCTGGTCACTTTCAGACGACCAAAACTAACTTTCTGTTTTCATGAACCGGCTCTTGGAAGGCATCAGGAAAAAGAAAATCAGAGATGAGAATTTGGCATTGGTGATTCCCTATTGCTAGATAACAGTGAGTCTGGGAGTGACATAGGGCAAATATTCCTAGCTTTTTAGAAGTACTGAAGGAGAATTTGCAGACAAGGATCTCATCGACAGAAGCCAGATGAAATTAAGATTTGGACAAGTTCATTATCAACTGAAACATTTGCCTAACCTCCTATAAGTCAAAGCAGCTTTGCTGTTGTGATAAGGATCGAGAAACCTATGTCTACAGATGATCAGAGCCTCCTGTCTCCTCTAACGAGAAACAAATGCAGATATGTAATGCATGTGTGAGTCTAAGCTAGACTCAGAGGGAGGAATGCTCTGCACTAAACCAATCATATCCACTTCTGGTGGGGCAGAAGGGGTGGCTAGGGAAGCAATGACTTGTGCAAATATCCATTCCTGAAATCACAGCCTAGGTAGAATCGCTGCTGACAAAAATATTATAAACAGGCTACCAGTTGGCTCTCCTCCCCTCACACTTTCAGCCCAATTAGAGGCATGTGGAACCTGTAGGATAGTTTTTCAAAATAAACCCAAAACTTCTACGGAAGATCTAATTAACAACCTGACTTGTGTTATATGAAGCATTCCAGAGATCAACTGCCAAAGAAGGAATTTAATAAACAAGTAAGCAGTTACAAAGCCTATCTCCTGTTCGCCTTGGGTCGTTAATGATTCAGTAAAGACATCACATTCCACGTCTTGCTCCATGTTCTATTAATAAAATTTAAATCTGAAGGAAAAGGGGGAACCTGAGCGATATTTTATTGTAGCTATCAAAATAGGCAACTTATCTCTCTCCCTCTAAATTTTATCTGAAGGAAACATTGACATCACAACTGCTGTTAGAGACTTTAGAGTAAAACCCTATTTTTCAATCTCTTCTGTTTTTTTTTAAAAAAAGAAAAGTTTAAGAATGAGATGAAAACAAAGGCTGAAATATCATTTGAAGTTATTTTTTCTTTATTTTTTCTTTTTAAAGATGTTATTTATTTGACAGAGAAACACAGCCAGAGAGGAAACACAAGCAGGGGGAGTGAGGGAGGGAGAAGCAGGCTTCCCGTGGAGCAGGGAGCCCGATGTGGGACTCGATCCCGGGTCTCTGGGATCATGACCTGAGCCGAAGGCAGTTGCTTAACCAACTGAGCCACCCAGGTGCCCCTGAAGTTATACTTTCAATATGCATAGTAACTATTATTACAGTAAAGAGCCAGGACAATGTGTTATGTCATTGACAGGTAGAAAATCATTGTGAGTAGGCTGCAATATCCATAGCTAACAGACTGGAAAGAAAATGAGTCTAAAAAATAAAATGGCATTCATCAGATCTCTCAAATAAACATATGATGATTTGTGTTTTATGAACTATTCGTGATGTTTCTGTGCATTTGGAATTTAGGAACTGAGAAGTCTTAAGATGTCTTCTCACCATCAGATGAGTGTTTACTGGACTCAGGTTTGTCTCCCCCAATGGCACTGAATGCTCTCCAAGATAAGACTCATATCCATTTTTGTTCATCACCATAACCCATCCTTGGCATCAGGCACAGTGCTTGGCACACTGAAGAGGTATTCAATAAATAGTGACTGGATGAGTGGATATATTGACTCATCCCCATTCCAGGTTTGGTTCTTTCATTTTTCAGTTGAGGAAGTTGAGGGCAAGAAAAGCTAAAAGACTCATATTATGCATCTGGTAGTAAAACTGGCTCTAGAATGACCCTCTGCCCCTTTCCAATTCATTAATGAGAACTGCCGATTTGTGCAATTTTTTTGTCACTCCATTACAGTATGACTATTCTAAAGGAAAACAAAATCTTTTACCTTAATCATTGTTAGCAAGATAGTAAGATTTTAACATATTGTTGGTATCTTGCCTTTGACACTGTTCTTTGGGAGCACCCTGAAGAGAAAATGTGGACACTTTGAAGAAAACTTAGTACTTGACTCCACAAACTGTTTAAAAACTACTTATGCAGGGCGCCTGGGTGACTCAGTTGGTTAAGCGTCTGCCTTTGGCTCAGGTCATGATCCCGGAGTCTGGGATCGAGCCCCGCATTGGGCTCCCTGCTTGGTGGGAGGCCTGCTTCTCCCTCTCTCACTCTCCTTGCTTATGTTCCTTCTCTAGCTGTGTTTCTGTCAAACAAATAAAATATTTAAAAAAAACAAAAACACAAACTCCTTACGCTTTCTTCTAATAGGTGAAAAGTTCTGAGAGAGTCTTTGCAGCTGTGTTCTTCTGTTCTGCTTTGTTTCATTTTTTTAAAGATTTATTTTTTGTTTGCGAGAGACAGAGTGCACCAGTGGGGGGATGGGCAGAGGGAAAGAATCTCCAGCTAACTCCACCTTGAGGACGGAGCCCTAGGTCGGGCTTTATCTCATGACCTTGAGATAACTATAGAACCAAGGCCCCAGGAGCTATGTTTATCTAAAAAACTGTAAAACTAAGTGCTACTAAAAGCTCTTCTAAATAAAATAGTCACTGCTTATGATGATGACTAGTTGTGACTAACAGTTTGGATAATTTCTTTTTTTAATTTTCCATCACATTTCCTTAGACCCTGAACAGGTACAATTAGTCAAAAAAAATTTTTTTTTAAAAATAGGCTCCATGCTCAATGTGGAGCCCAACCATGGGGCCTGAACTCACAACCCTGAGATCAAGACCCTGAGATGAAGACCTGAACTGAGATCAAGAGTCGGATGCTTGACTGAACCACCCAGGTACCCCCAATGTTTTTGTAATCGGTGTCTAGCACAAACTTGGTACACTAGACTACATATTTATAGATTATATATGTATTATATATTTATAAACTTTAGAGGCTAATGTATGCTCTAATTGTTAGGTGTAAGCTGTGTTGGCCAAATGAGAGTTCTTGATGTCTTTTCTGAAGTGAGTATCAGGCACTGAAATTTGTGAACTTTGGTTTCTATACATGGTAAGCAAGTTTCCTTATCATGGAATTAGAGAAGAACCCCAGAGCGAGTCTGCCTGGCTGAGAATACTGGCTGCACCCCTTATAAAGAGGATCAATGAGAGCAAGTTACCATGTCCCCTTCCGGGTACACCCAGGCACTTATGCACCTTAGTTTTCCCATCAGTAAAATGGGTTGATAAAAATAGCATTTTCATCACAGAGTTCTTGTGAGGATTGGTCAAACAACATATGTAAAGTCCTTTGGACAGTGTTTGGGGTATAGTGTCCACTAAATGAACGTTTTTCACTACTCAAAAAAAAAAAGCAAAGTGTTTTTGAGAACAATAATTTTGCTTGTGTATTTGTTCTGAAAGGAAGAAAAACAGCCTCCTTTCCTCCTCAATGTCTAGTAATGCTTTGTGGGAACCACCCCCCCACACTTTAAGTTTCTGGGGTGCAGGCAGTATTTATGCCACCTTTGTTCCAGTTGTGGGCATATGACTCACTTGGGCACTTTTTATGTTCCCTGCCACCATGTTTCACCAGCGATGGGCACGGGGCTCAATCAGAGGCAAAGAGATGTGACCTGAGGGCATTTGCTGAGATGACTGGGGGTCATAATACTGTCTGAGGCATTGGACTCAAATATATCTGAAGCTAACCGTACCCTGAAGTTGCCATCTATGGGGGCAATGAAGTACTTTTTACAACGTAATCCACTTGCATTTGTTCTTTATTACCTGTGATCCAAAGTCATATAAACTTATATAGAAGAGTTGTCTAGGAAGATCTCACCAAAAATGCGATGATATAAAAAGAGTGATACAAAAGGGATTTAGTGGGTGCCAGAGAAGAAAAATACTGTGGTTGAGCATGCAGACTCTGAAGGCAGCTGCCCAGGCACAAATCCTGGTACTAGAGCTCAGCAGCTGTGTGACTTTGGACAAGTCACTTACTCATTTGTGCCTCTGTACTATCCACTGTGAATGGCAGGTAGTGAGAATATCCACCTTTGAGAGATGTTCTAAGGATTAAGTAAGTTAATATATGTAAAGTCCTTGGAACGATGCCTAGCACGTAACATGTGCAAATGGGACACAAGCTTTGATTATTTTATCACTATTATTCAGATCTTTTTTTTTTTTTTAAAGATTTTATTTATTTATTTGACAGAGAGAAAGACAGCCAGAGCGGGAACACAAGCAGGGGAAGTGACAGAGGGAGAAGCAGGTTTCCTGCTGAGCAGGGAGCCCGATGTGGGGCTCGATCCCGGGTCTTGGGGATCATGACCTGAGCCGAAGGCAGTCGCTTAACCAACTGAGCCACCCAGGAGCCCCTATTATTCAGATCTTAAATAAGTGGTGGCATATGGTATCAAAGAAAAAGTAGGGACAATGGCTTTTATGTCATGCCAGCTGAGATTTTTCTGTGTACAAAGGAAGAAACTGATGAATTATGCCTCTTTGAAGCACTTTCCTACATAGACATTTCTCCAAAGAAGACATACACATGACTAATAAGCATGTGAAGAGATGCTCAACATCGGGGCGCCTAGGTGGCTCAGTCGTCAAGCGTCTGCCTTCAGTTTAGGTCATGATCCCAGGGTCCTGGGATCGAGCCCTGCATTGGGCTCCCTGCTGCACGGGAAGCCTGCTTCTCCCTCTCTCATTCCCCCTGCTTGTGTTCCCTAACTAGCTGTGTTTCTGTCAACTACATAAATAAATAAAATCTTAAAAAAAAAAAAGACACTCAACATCACTAGTCATTAGGGAAATGCAAACCAAACCCACAAAATATCACTTCACACCGATAGGAATGGATACCATCACAAAGAAAGTCACAATTGTTGGCCAGGATGTGGACAACTTGGAACACTGGTGCCCTTTTGGGGGGAAGGTAACATGCAGTCATTGTGGAAAACAGCATAGTCGTTTCTTAAAAATTAAAAAGTTAAAAGCAAAAAAATAAGAATTCCCATATGATCTAGCAATCCCACTCTTCAATGTGTACCCAAAATGACTGACGTCAGGGTCTTGAACAGCTACATTACACTTACGTTCACAGCAGCCTTACTGACAGGAGCTGCAAGGTGGAAACAGGCCCACTGCCCATCCCTGGATGAAAGAAAAAATACCATGTGGTGCACGCGGACAACAGAATATTGTTTAACCTTAACAGTAAAGGAAATTCTTATTTATTTATCTATTTATTTACTTGAGAGAGAGAGAGAGAGCACCCACGCTTGCAAGAGGGAAGGGGCAGAGAGAGGGGGAAGGAATCTCAAGCAGACTCCACACTGAGTGTGGGCCCTGCTCAAAACCCTAAGGTCATGACCCAAAGCTGAAACCAAGAGTTGGGCACTTAACTGACTGCACCAACCAGGTGCCCCAACAGTAATGTTGACATGACATGCTACAGCATTGAGTGACACTGAGGACATTATGTTGTGTGAAATAGGACAATCACAGAAAGACAAATATTGCAGGATTCTGAGTATATGAAGTATGTAGAGTTGTCAAGCATGGAGAAATAGGAAGTACAATTGTGGTGGCTGGGGCTGGAAGAAGGTGTCATGGGGAGTTGAACGGATAAAGAGTTTCAGTTTTTGCAAAGTGACAAAGGACTGGAGATCGACTGCACAACAATGTGAATACTGAACTGTAAACCTAAAAAGTGGTTATGATGATACATTTGATGTTGTGAGTATTTTGCTATAATTAAAAAGAAAAAAATTTTAGATAAAAAGAATTCTTTAGTACCTCTGGTAACCTTCTACTTAGCATGGTATCTGATAACAGCTGGAACCCATTGACATTGAATGAATAAATGAATACTACTGGAATAAACCTACTGACAAAACAAGTGAAAGGTGAGAGAGTTTAAAGAGTGGAAATATTTGTGGAATAAAATGGAATCAAGTGTCAAGTGCTATGTGAAAGATTTACTACAGGATGAGAAGACAGACTACATAGTAAAAAAGTATAAGGCATAGGATGTATACATACTATTTCCAGTATTGATTCATTAATTCATTTATTTTTTTCATTCATAAAATATTTACTGAGCCCTTACACTTGTCAGCCACAGGCACTGTTCATGTGCATCAGTGAACAGGACTCTCCTGCCATGGAGTGGGGGGCTTATTTCTGCTGGAAGAAGACAGCAATATTGAACTGGTTTGAGCTGCATGTGTGACATCAGACAAGTCTTACAAGTTTTCTGGGTCTTAATTTCATCATCTGTACAATGAGATGCGTGTGGCAAGGGGGACAAAGTGATACTATTCCTTTTCACATTCCAAAGTATTTGAAAATTACACGTAAACATGCAACAAGGACATAAGAAACCACTAGGGGGCAAAATGAGCACGGCATAAACATTGTACTGATGTAAAATTTGAGAAACAAAAACATACGATTTCACTCATATATGGAATTTAAGAAACAAAACAAACAAGCAAAGGGGAGAAAAGATAGAGAAAGGTAAGCCAAGAAACAGATTCTTGTATAGAGAACAAACTGATGGCTCCCAGAAGGGAAGTGGGGGGAATAGGTGATAGGGATAAGGAGCGCACTTGTCCTCGTGAGCACCAGGTAATATATGGAAGCGTTGAATCACTATAGTGTACAGCTCAAACTAATATTACACTGTATGTTAACTGTAATTCAAATACATTTTTTAAAAGAAATTTTTTAAAAAGGAGTCATCCTTTTGCACAAAAATAAGCAAATAATAATTGTTTTATTATATTATCATAGGTAGAGAAAGAGCTGTACAGACTATGCTTTATTCTATGAATAAAGTACTTGATTTAGAGATGTTTGTCTTTTGTCTGAGGAATAACAGCAGGTAAGAAGCAGAATGCTTTATTAGTAATTGAACACCATCACTAAATGCATATAGTAAGACCACATCTACACAACCCCCAAATACCAACCAACATATTCAGTCTTGATGCAGCACTTTACCCTTTATTAGATGTGAGGATCTGATACATATTTAGAATTCTCTCACTTCTTCATTTCTTGTTACTAATGTGTATCAGTCTCTCTGATTACAAAAGCAAATGTATGCTCTTTTTTTTCCTCCTTGTATCCCACTGGAAAGTGGTAGCTTTAACATGTAAAAAAAAAAAAATCTTTGTGAGAGTCTTCTGTCAAAATCTGGAGTTTAATTCCCTCTTCTGGATATAGGCCAGCTTTAGTGATTTCTTGCCAATAGCACGTGTTTTTTTGTTTTTTAAAGATTTTATTTGACAGAGAGAAACACAGCCAGAGAGGGAACACAAGCAGGAGGAGTGAGAGAGGGAGAAGCAGGCTTCCTGCCGAGCAGGGAGCCCGATGCAGGGCTCGATCCCAGGTCTCCGGGATCATGTCCTGAGCCGAAGGCAGTCACCTAACCAACTGAGCCACCCAGGTGCCCCGCCAATAGCACATGTTAAAAGTGACACTGTGAGATTTCCAAGAAGGTGCAGAAGGGATAATACAGCTCCTGGCTAACTCTATCTTTCAGGATGCTCTTCCTCAGAATACAGCCACCATAATTCAAAAAAGGCCATGTTACAGGGAGAGGCCACATGTAGGTATCATGGCCGAGAGCTCCGTTCAAAGGTCTCAATCTGCAACCCAAATCAGAAATCAGACCTATAAAAGAACAAGCTCTCAAAGGATCCCAATCCCCAGCCTTTGAGTTCCCCAGCTGAAGTCATGTGGAACAGAAATAAACTCTCCTTGCCAAGCACTGCCCAAATTATAGATTTGTGAGGAAAACTACTGTTATTATTGTTGTAGGCCATAAAGTTTTGAGGTATTATTTTTACAAAGCAATAGGGAACCACAACAGGGGCTAGTTGTCTTTGGGAACATGGCACAATAATTTCATAAAAATAAACTGCCTGAGGATTACATTGGTGCTTCTGTGGATTCCATCTGGAATGGACCCACTCACACCTGCCCTGAAACAATAAAAATATGCTTAAGATAGGCTATCACTCAGTGCCAAATCTCATGTGCACTGATGCTCAGGACTATGGAGTCTTGGAGACAGATCAAGCCTTGTTGTTTACGGGCATCATTGTCACTGACAGCCATTGGCAGGTTACTATAAATGTTCTCCCAAGCAGCAGATCTGCAAAGAGAGCCTTTTCTTGGTCTGGACCTTCTAGTTCACAAATGGCAAGCCTGGCTGGAGAGAAACTT
Organism: Spilogale gracilis; assembly: GCA_004023965.1. Lineage (NCBI taxonomy): Eukaryota > Metazoa > Chordata > Mammalia > Carnivora > Mephitidae > Spilogale > Spilogale gracilis. The sequence continues at coordinate 9,666 of PITA01026717.1, forward strand.
GGTAATGACTTCATCAAGCAGGAAGCCCTGAGGAATAGGAGAGTTTCTCCAGGTGGGTGACTGAAGATGGCTAGTCTGCAAGGGAGATGGGAATATTGGGCTTCTTCAAGCTTAAAACACCAAGAGGCCGAAGCAGTTTGTGTGTCATTTATAGTGACGGGCACATGATAGATTCCCAATAAATATTTGTTAAATAAACAAATATCACAAATGGCATTATTTAATGCCTTAGTGTTAGAACACTAAATATTACATGATCACTATCCTTTTTTTAAAAATTAATTAATTTATTTGACAGAGAGAGAGAGAGAGATCATAAGTAGGCAGAGAGGCAGGCAGAGAGAGAGGAGCCCGATGCGGGCCTCGATCCCAGGACCCTGAGATCATGACCTGAGCTGAAGGCAGAGGCTTAACCCACTGAGCCAGCCAGGTGCTGCATGACCACTATCTTAATAGAGCATCTGATGTAATGAGATGGTTACAATGACTCACTTATTTACCATCTCATCTCAATTCATCACCTACCATCTGAAAAGTCACAGAAAGGAGAAAATGATGAATCTGACACTAACCATATCAGTAAAATTGATCAAATTCTTTCTGAACACCTGTTCACCCTATCACTGAAGAAGGGATTGGCAGGACATATGACACTCATCACTGGATAGAGACTGGCAGCAGCTTTATAATCACATTTAGCCACCACTCTTATGAGGACACTGAAAGTCATGCAGAGCCATGAGGGGTTTGCACACAGGACTAGAGTGAAAAGCGGGGACTATGGGGGACAGACTGTAGTGTCAAGAGGGTGGGGTGATTCCCAGCTTTCCGAGGGGTTATATGATTGGCTTATAGGAAGCTCATAGGAAGGCAAAACCAATTAGGTTGGAGACCATGTTGGATGGAGCTGCTGAGGCTGATGAGGGAGCTAGCAGGTGTGGGTTTCCCTGCTGGCTAGGGGGAACAACTGGCAAGAGAAGAGGAAGTCCCTACTAGACTTTTGGGGACCCATAAAGGTCAGAAAGGTCAAGACAGCACTTGAAATTTAGGTCTTACAGTACAGCTCTTAGCCTCCGATCTTCTCTTGTAAAATCAGGTGGTGGGAAACAAATGATCTTAAGGTTCCCATCATTTATAATTCTCTTTAATTATCATTATGTGAAGCTACTCAAATGAGAGGTCACTCTCAGAGGCACTTGCTGTCCTGATTTGTCTGTGAAGACCAGCCTATTTTTGTTCAGGTTGGAGATGTCTCAGTGAATTCAGGCTAATCTCCTAGGGCCCTCTGAAAATGTTAATGTGAAGCTCAAGCATTTTATTTCCAGTGAGTGGGAAGGGAGTATGTTACAAAATTTAGCACAGAAGTCAATTTTGGCATTAATAGGAAGAGCTTTTAGAGCATCCAGGAAAGAAATTATATTTATAGGCCCCAAATTAACTATTCTTTTAAGTAATATTAACCTTTGTAAAGTAAAATCTTAGCGAGAGTTAAAAAATGTTTATATTTTCTTCCAGAGGTAAAAATTCATTATGTCAGACAGTAGAGGATTTGTGAGTCTTATTAGATGCTGCAAATTTAGGACTGTGGGGGACAAGTCAAAAATATCTTGCCTGATTAATTTCAATCAAAAGGCAAAAAAAAATCTGTTTTTCTTTGACTTCCAAACTTAATTTCCATAATTTAATAAAAACTGTAGTTTGATTTCACATGCCTCTGTTTCAACATAAGATTATCTTCATCTCTGGAAAAGAATTTAAATTGACATTATTAGTAGTCTTAGTAACAAAAACTAAGTACATAAAGAGCATTATGGTTAAGATAGAGTCACCTGCTCTCCCTAGTTGTCATAAAAGTAACCACTCTCTGCTCAGGAAACATATGCTCTCCACAATTTAAGAAAGAATTGAAGAAAGTAAGAATAATAATGAAAAGGGTGTGCTGCCCATGAGTTTCAAGCTAGGATGCTCTCCTATGTAGCCACTTGTCTCATGCTCAGTGACCTATTTCTTATTCTGGCAAGACATTGTTGTTATCAAGACATTAATATGAAATCAAATAAAAACAAAAAAATAGAATTCTGTTAACTTGGGTATGTGTCCTACAAAGAATGTTTCAAATTTATATTTAAATTTATCTGGCTTAAAGCTCCCACAGCAGCAATATCCTGTGTTGGAATACTCTCTTGTAACAAAATAAAGTTTAATATGACTGTCTTTACAACAGCAAGGAGTTAAACTGTAATGAAAGCAGTGGTATTTTGCAATGTTTAACTGAAGAATTCTAACAGAAAAATATAAAAAATGAAGGAAGTGTCATGTATTCAACTGACAGTCATTTCTAGGCTGCTCTCTTATTGATGATAATAAAACCTGATCCCTCCATCATTGTAAGAAGCATTATATTAAATTTTTTATGGCAACTGGTTTACTTGGCTAGGACATTGCCATTTTCTTTCTTTGCAAATAAAACATATTCTCCACAACGTAAGTCATCTTATGCACTGTGTCCTAACAAACTGTGCACTGTGAGAAGAGGAGAGAAAAGAAGATAAAGCAGAAAGATGAGCACGCTTTCTTTAATGTTTGAATAACATGAAACACATCAAGAAAACCAAATATGGGTAGCACCGTTCAAAATTTTCAAGTGTAACTGCTCTAATGTATTAAACCAATAGTGCCTAACATCAAAAGGTATGTGTGAGACTAAAATGCACAACAGAGATGAGCCCAAATAGAAAAATATAGGACAAAAGACAACAGCATACTTTTAATATACTCCATAGGATCAAAAGGTAAATTACAAAATAATACAGAATCTGCAGGGAAGCCTCAGAGTGAATTATGTTACTGATTTCAGAAAGAGATTGTTTGTTCAAGCCCAATCACTGCAGTTTTTCAAAGCCCATTTTGATTGCTGACAAAATCCCATGGCTTTGGGGCACCTGGGTGGCTCAGTTGGTTAAGCCACTGCCTTCAGCTCAGGTCATGATCCTGAGACCTGGGATCGAGTCCTGCATCGCAGTCCCAGCTCTGTGGGGATCTGCTTCTCCCTCTAAACTTCTCCCCTCTCATGCTCTCTCTCACTCACTCTCTCTCTCAAATAAATAAATGATATATTAAAAAAAAATCCTATGGCTTCTATACCTATAGAGATGCAGCAATGACCATAAGTTCAAATATTCATTGAGTACTTAGTATTTAGGCATTATATTTGCAAGCATTATGTCACACAATCCTTGTAGCAAGCACATAAGATGAGTACTGTTAACCTCTTGTTATTCACCCAGGAGAAAAGTAAGGCAAAGAGACTTTGCTAACTTCATGATGAGTAAGTGGGAGAAGATGTAAATCTAGGCAGTCTGGCTCCAGACATGCTCCCTTAACTACTATACACTATTAATTCAATTACATGATGAATATAAGGCAAACTTGAACATCAGGTAATCTGTCATATGCCCAATGAGATGATTACAAAAAATGTTTTTTTTATTAATTTGAATATATACACATTTGGGAATGTAGATACAATAATCAACTAACTGCAATTTTAGTGTGTGTATATATATATATATAAATATAAAACTTTATATATATAAAATCACATTAGTTAAATTAGCATATTAGAAATATTGCCTTTAAATTTTTTTATTATGTTAATCACCATATAGTACATCATTAGTTCTTGATGCAGTGTTCCATGATTCATTATTTGCATATAACACCCAGTCCTCCATGCAATCCATGCTCTCCTTAATACTCATCACCAGATATTGCCCTTTTTATGTTCATAGTATGTAACACAACAATACAGTCTAGTGGTTCAGCACAAGGAATCTGGAGCCAGACTGGGTTCAAATCTCAGTTTATATTTTCTACCTTATGATGTTTGACAAGTTATTTAACCTCTCTGTTGTCAGTTTTATCATATGTCAAGTATATAGTACCTACCTTGTCAGGGTTGGGAAGATAACTGAGTAGAAATGTATGAAGGGCTTAGAGCAGCACCGGGCACAGAGTAATGACATGCTGGTGCTAGGTCTTACATTTTCCCCCCCAAATGCTTCACTCATGCCTTTGGCAGGAGGGGTTCTGCCATCACCAGCCCAGCCCTCTGACTGCTGTGTTTTACAGTATCTCCCCTTCCAAATTGTTTGAGATACAGAACTTCCATGACTGCCACTGAAATTCTCATTCCAAACCACAATATCCACTCACCTAATATTAGAAATGTTTGATTTGCTATTTGAGAAGTTGTCTGATCTTTACAATAAAAATACAGCATTGCTTTAAAAATTATCTTTAAAAGTGTTATTGTTGGTTTTGCTTTTGTTGTTGTTGTTGTTTTGTTTTCTTACAGCATGAGGCACTTGGAATATTCAAGTCAAAATTCCAACAATAAATGCTAACTTAGGGTTAATTTTCTTTGCCTTTTAAAAATCCAATTTGTGTAAAAGCATCCAGTGTTGTTCCAGGCAAATCTGACTTCCCAAGACAATAATTTATTGTTCCAAGTAAAATAATTGAAATAAAAGAGGAGAATTTGAGGAGGAAACTCATTTTTAAGGGATAAAGGATCATTTGGAGGAAATATAATTATCATATTTGGGAAATGGAGTTACAGCATTAATATTCAGGGACAGTGAAAACAGATCTTCGGCATTTACATTTGTTTTTACCATAATTATCAGGTTTCATTGTGCAACTTGACATGGTAAGTACACAGCTGCCAAATCCCCACCTCATTTGGTGCTTGTGGATATAGTGAAGAGTAGGGGAAACAAGGGTGCCTGGGTGGCTCAGTGGGCTAAAGCCTCTGCCTTCTGCTCAGGTCATGATCTCAGGGTCCTGGGATCAAGGCCCATGTCCAGCTCTCTGCTCAGCGGAGAGCCTGCTTCCTCCTCTCTCTGCCTGCCTCTCTGCCTACTTGTGATCTCTCTCTCTCTGTCAACTAAATAAATAAAATCTTAAAAAAAAAAAAAGAGTAGGGGAAACTACCCACATTCAAATCAGAATTTTCTGACAAAATTCCCTGTGACATATTTACTATAAAACAGAGCAGAAGGAAGGCAACTCTAAAACCTAAGCACAATTTCACTGTCACCCTGGGGAAAAAAAAAAGTTTTTTCCATGTGTATTTCTGAAGTATGTGAGTTAGTGTGATTCTAGAATGATTGTCAAACTAATTAGAAGATACTACTCATGATTGGAATATTCTTTTGGGGGGGGGGTTACAAGTTTGATAAGTGATATACTAAGTCCCAGGGACGACTGGGCTGTTACACTTCATGTTCCATCAACTCTAGACTTGGTTAAGGCTTCATGTTACACTTCATGTTCCATCAACTCTAGACTTGGTTAAGGCTTTCTCCTAATGAATACAATTCTGTGACTTTAATATTTACTAAATACTGTGGTGTGCTTTAATATAACTCTCTGGAATCTGTCCTGATGTGGGGGGATGCAACATCAAGAGAAAACAACAACAACAACAACAACAACAAAACAAAAACAAAAACAGAAACTTCCCCCACCCCAAAAAGACTGGCCACAAAACTGTTATTTTTCAAGGGTTTTCTGCAGGATACCTTGGTTTATACTTCAAAGTCAGATGATGTGGAAGACTTACTCATTTCACTTAATACTTTTTGCTTGTCTTATTGAATAAGGGACAAGCGAGGCTAGGTAGGGGAAGACAGGTAGGGAGCTACGTGACTAGGCTCATGCAGAGGGGTACGTGGCTCACAAAATCCCAGATGTGGAGAAATGTTACAGACAAGATATTAACCTGAGGGAAGGGAACGTTAAGCCCCGAGTGGCAATGTGTTTGGGACCCCTCTCCCTCTAGAGAGCTTCTTTTTCTTCCCTTTCTGTTCTCACCTTCGGTCAATAAACTTTCACTTTCATTTCACCCCTTTGTGCCCATAAGATTCATCCTTCAGGTCCATGAGACAAGAACCTTGCGACCCTGCAACATTATTAAGTGGGACAAGGATTAGTGAAGAAGGAAATCCAATAAACAGGGTCATTGCTTTCACAGATATAAACATAATTTTTTTAAAAAAGATTTTATTTATTTATTTGACAGAGAGAAAGACAGCGAGAGAGGGATTGAGCAGGGGGAGTGAGAGAGGGAGAAGCAGGCTTCCAGCCGCTAAGCAGGCAGACCTATGCAAGGCTCTACCTGGGACTCCTGACCTGAGCCAAAGGCAGCTGCTTAAGGACTGAGCCACCCAGGCACGCCCCCCATCCTGGTCCCTTTCTAAAAAAGATTTTATTTAAGAAACAGAATTTCTATAACATCTACATCTAACAATTCATTCCTAATCAGGTAATGTTTTATGCTCATAATCTTATACTTTGTTTAAATTTGAGAGTGGTAAATCTTTTGGATAGGAAGGAAATGGAAACATGAGAAGAAACAAGAGACTCAAATTTTCTTTTACCCATTAGATCACTAAGTAGATGAATAGATTATTGCATAGTAATAACTAGAAACTCAGCTTCATAGGTAATATGCCTTACAGAGTATAACCATATAATTTATCAACCAAATTAGGATATTTCTGATAGCAAAAGAGGGACAATATTAATAATTATGCTGGAGAAAACAGGCATTAAAAAGGGATAATGCAGCTGCCTCCAGCAAATCTGGCTACATGGTCATTCTCCCATGAGTTGTTCAGATGGTACCAACGTCAGTAAATTCTAAAATGATTAATAAAAATTGGTAAATTGAATAATTTGATGAGCTATTTCAGAAATTTTCTGATGGGCTCATGGAATAAATTTTAATACTATAAACTCTGAAGACAGTTCTGCCCATTGGTTAATACCATGGCATTTGGAGTTAGGATTCTTGCACTTTTCTTTTTTTCTTTTTTTCTTTTTTTTTTTTTAAGATTTTATTTATTTGACAGAGAGAAACACAGCCAGAGAGGGAACACAAGCAGGGGGAGTGAGAGAGGGAGAAGCAGGCTTCCCGCCGAGCAGGGAGCCTGATGTGGGACTCGATCCCGGATCTCCAGGATCGTGACCTGAGCCGAAGGCAGTTGCCTAACCAACTGAGCCACCCAGGCGCCCCGGATTCTTGCACTTTTAGAAAGTGATTAACACTCTGTAATTTAACACAGAAGCTAGAACAATCAAAAGGAAAGAATCTACTTATGCCTCTCTTCAGTTCATAACCTTCAGTGGTTCTCCATTGTCTTTGAGAACCAAAATCAGAATTCCACAAGACACACTGTTCCTGGTCTTTACCTGTAGCTCTAGCCTCAACTCCTAGGTGGCTCTCTTCCATTGTCTCTCCAACCATCCCGGCTTCACTTAAACCAGTGATTTTCAAACTCTGATTTGACCTAAGACACATTTTTAGTTGTCACAAGGTGGCAGTGGAGATGGGCGGGGGGGAGGGAGGGGGGGAGGGGGGGAGGCGGTGTGCTATTGGCATCTAGCTGGTAGAGGTCAGGGATTTTGCTAAACATCTTAGAATTAATAAGGCAGCATCCTCTGTCACCTGCCCCGCCAGAATCATTTAGATCAAAATGTTAATAGGGTGAAGGTTGTAGAACCTTATTTACACCTTTTCTGACACCATGTTTTCCTTAATCCCGAGCTTGGATACACTATTCCCACTGCCTGAAATATTCATGCTTTTCCCCTCCCCACGTTTCCCTTTTCTTTAATAATTCCTTTTCACCCTTTTGATCATCACCTTTTCACAGTGGCTTTGCCGATTTCCCGCCCCCGATGAATATTACACTCTTTTAAAGAATTATGTAGGCTTAAGTTTTACATATACTTCTATGTGTTTGATAACCCCACCCCAACGAATCCAAGGTTAGCGGTACCATTTAGCTTGCAATCATCATAGCAGCCCCAACAGCTAGAACAGCAAGGTGAGCTGTCCTGCAACCCTGCATTCAGTGACTAAATGAACATTTAACAGCCTCACTTACAAAAGGAGAGTAATAGAGTAATCATCTCATTAGGTTGTAAGGACTAAATAATACACATAAACTGTAACACCGTGTCTGGATTACGGTCAACCCAGAGACGCTCTGTAGTACCAGCGCTTGCACGTCCTCTTCCAAGCCTCGGATCTACTGATGATTTTTCCCTCCTCCAAATAGTAACCAACAGTTGCTGTGCCGGCACTTTCCTGCCCCTATCGCGAACCAAGCTACCGGAAGCACTTTCCTTCTTCTCATTGGTCCACTGGACTGATTTCGTCAATATTGCGTAAGCTCCACAGCCGGTTTCCTCCTCTCGGGCTCCGCCCCGTGTCCGACCTGGAGGGGCACAAATCTGCCAACACGCCTGCGCGAACCGGCGCGCCCCGGAAGCAGTTATTTGGCCCTGTGACACGTAGCAACAGAGTCAGTTCGGGGTCTTAAGCGTTATTGGGGAGTTTTGGGGGGTTGCTGGAGCTGTTGACGCCGCTACCGCCGCTTCCGTGTTTGGTGAGTGTCCTAGGCTAGTGGTACGCTGTTCGGCTTCTTTTCAGCCTTGTGCATTGCGGCTTGTTGCCGTTCGCGTTCCGGTCCTTCGCTCAGACCCTCATTCCCTTTCAGGCCCTTAATTTGACGCGACCCCTGTACCTCGGGCGCGGCCTTCCAGGAGTCTGCCCTTTCCCGGAAGGCCCAGGCCTTATTTTGCAAGGAGACAGTCGCATTGTCAGCGGCAGAGTCTGCCCTGAGGTGAGGAATCGTCTTTGTCGTTGATACTTTAGACCTCCGTGGAACCAGTTCTCGCCCCTTCCCCTAACGGGGCGTATCGGCTCCCTGGGGTGGAGGTGTTTTCCTGGCTCTTAGAGACTAGAAGTTTCCTGTGCAACTCCCACCTGGACCTATCCTCCAAATGCCGTTCCCCCAATTCCAGAAGAAATAATTTACTGCCTTCTGAGGCTTTTTGCTTTTTTTTTTTTTTTTTTTTTTGCTTTTTTGAAACGAATTCAGTAGGGCTTGGGTATAAACACTATTTGCCATTTTCTTCTCTTTCAGATTATTTGCAATGTCAGGGTTTGATAACTTAAACACGGATTTCTACCAGACAAGTTACAGCATCGATGACCAGTCACAGCAGTCCTATGATTATGGAGGAAGTGGAGGATCCTATAGCAAGTAACTTGCCAACTTTGACAATATTTAGCCCAGACTGAAGCGAAAGCCTGTATCCTCATTGTTTGGTTCTGCCTAAAACTGAATGTGTCACCATGTCCCTTGTCATGAATGTGATTTTTCATAATCTGCCTTCTGCAAAGATCTGTGACACTGGTTTGGGTTTGGCGGGATTGCCCTCTTTAGAGTTTGGTGTTTTCTGCAAAATCTTCAGGTGTGCCCTAAGTGCAAAAGTAGATTGTTAGAGAACTGTTTCCTAGTAGTAGTATTTCTACATTATTTAAGATGGGAATATTAGCTTCAAGTATCTAGAAGATAAACTAGGACATTTCATCTATAAAACTAGTTAAAAATTTAAAACCTTGTGATGGCTAGTTCTTAAGCCAGTTAAATCAATCCAGGTTTCAGATCTTACCAGTGCTAATTCAAAGAGCTTAGTGACACTATTTAGCAGTGTAAGCTCCCTGTTATGAATCATCAGGTGATTTTTTTTTTTAATAGCACGTGACAGTCATCTTTATTACAGCTTGTATCGAAACCTTATGGTCAGTACACACAAATTGTCAGTTGCTGACAGCCCCTGCCAGAGGGGAACTCAAAATCTTTCAGCCCTGAACTGTTAAGGACAAAACAAAACAAAAAAACCCTGATTTTTTAAATAGTCCCTGGTGTTAGTGGCAGAAATACATTAGCTGAGGCTTTCCACCAGTCTCCTCTAGGACATCCATCATATTCTTTGTTTCTTAAGACCTTAAAGATATGTCATTGGTCATTTCTCATATGAGGGTGGCTTAACCTTTTTTAGGCAGTCCAGAACCCCTTCAGGAATCTTACAAAAATGAGGGATCTCTTTCTGAGATATAAATGCATACACTCAAATGACCACATAAATATTCATATTACTGCACAGTTGATGTGCCAGCTGATGTTCCTCTGTGAACCCTGAATTAAAAACCTCATGAAGGGGGCGCCTGGGTGGCTCAGTTGGTTAAGTGACTGCCTTCAGCTCAGGTCATGATCCTGGAGACCCGGGATCGAGTCCCACATCGGGCTGCCTGCTCGGTGGGAAGCCTGCTTCTCCCTTTCTCACTCCCCCTGCTTGTGTTCCCTCTCTAGCTGTGTTTCTTGCTGTCAAATAAATAAAAAAAAATCTTAAAACAAAAACAAAAACCTCATGAAGGTCTCCCAGGATGAGGGCAAGGGAAGGTTGTGTTTTGAATCAATCTGAGAGAAACCTGTAGTAATAGAACATGTTTGAATTAGTAAATTTGAATGAAAGTACCCAAGAATTTTAAAAAAGCAAAGCAAAAATCAAATTCAGCCTTCAGTATGGTTTGTCTTATATGAGCTATATTTTTTATACTTTTTTGACCCCTTGAGTCTGCTTAATTTGATATATTCTAAGACCTTTTTCCTTCTAAAGCCTAACACATTGAACAGTGGGAGTGAGCATGTGAAAAATACTGTATGTATATCAGTTTTTTCCTTCAGTTAAATTCTCTTGTATACCATCAGGGATTTATCTTTTTTGAACAGTTAATTGTGCCGAATTGGAAAAATCGTGTTGAGAAATCGCCATTCATTTATTTACTTAAGAATATTTTTTGTTTTTTTTGTTGTTTTAATCTGTGTATTAGAGGAAAATGAATTAAAGATTGGCAGAGTGCAGCCAAAGGGCTTTGGAAAACCTATCTCTGTATGCAGACCTGTTTTTAACTGAGTGGTATTAGACTCCACAGAACATTTAGATCACAGCCTCCTAGGTGTATTTATCTATGCCTTTCTTCCTTGTCCTGTCCCTGTTTGCGTCACTTAAATGTGTGACTTACCTTTTCATTCCAGATACCATTGTTTCTCATTTCAGTTTTCCATAGGGAGGTTGTTTAGATATTCTTTTGCTAAATATTCTCACAATTCCATTGTAGCCAGATCATGTGCCAGTAACCATTGCGTCAGTATAATGAAGTTTTATTATAGTTGCTTATATACCCCTTATTGCCAGTTAACAAATATGAGTTTATAGATGCAGCCTAGGAAAACAGGGAGCTTAATATATTAGCAGTGATAATTGGGTTTCATTTATGAGTATCATTTATATATTCTTATAACAACAACAACAGCCACAAAAAGTAAAAAGGCCCTTTGATCTTAATCTGTTGAGTTTTATGATGGCCCCATTGGACAGGTCCCACACTCTATGCTAGGTATGCCTATAAAATGCCAACTGCATATTTTTTAAGTATTAAAAGCTAGTATTTTTTCATCTTTGACTTAACTGATAAAAACCTATATGGAGTACAATGTTAACTTAGTCTCTAAAGATTGTGTTCTAGTTTAAACCCAGCAGGAACAAGCCATGGATTTTCCTGACCAGGTCCTTCCAGAAAAGGAAAACAATAAAATTTCATGGTGTTGTCTTTCTCACCTTGCCTCCTAAAGAAGGAATGATGGTACCACTTTGGAAGCTGTCATTTGGTTGTAGTAATTCTGTTCCTTACATGACATTTATGAGTCGGTGTGAACAGTTTGCAGTGTGGACTGCGGACTCCAGAGGATCCTTGAGACTGTTCAGGGAGTCTTTAAGGTTGAAACTATTATTACAACAATATTAAGACACTGTCTTTTTTAGGTTTAGGTGTGTTGACATTTGTATTGATGTTGTAAAAACAATGATTGGTAAAACTGCTAGTACCTGAATATGAATCAGACAAGGGCATCAGATTGTTCTAGTAATCTTTGAATTCTTCATCCACACATATTTGGGGTGTCGAGGGAACCAGTTTCATTTAAGGATGCCCTTGATCTGGGGCTCCTGGGTGGCTCAGTTGTTAAGTGTCTGCCTTCAGCTCAGGTCATCAATCCGAGGGTCCTGGGATCGGATCGAGCCCTGCATTGGGCTCCCAGCTCGGTGGGAACCCTCCTCCTTTCTCTCTCATTCCCCCTGCTTGTGTTCCCTGTCTTGCTGTGTTTCTCTTTGTTAAAGAAATAAAATCTTTAAAAAAAAAAAAAAGGATTCCCTTGATGACGCAGTAAAAATTATGATGCTATTAAATCCTGACCCTTTAGGACCAACACATTAAAAATATTTTCTGTGACAAAATGGGAAAGTCATAAAGGACCTCTGGTTCATACTAAAGTACAGTGATTATCACAAGGAAAGCCTCTGTGCAGTTTGAATCACAGACTATATCAGCTGCTTTTCATGAAAACCATTCTTACTGGAAAGAACATCCTGACAGACAAACTATGGTCATTTAGACTTGAGTATTGGGCAGATATTTTCTCAAAGATAAAATAATTGAGCCTTTTACTCAAGAAAAAAAACAGACAGTATGTGTAGCCAATGGTTAAATTCAAGTTTTCAGGTAAAAATGAGGATTTGGGAAAACTCCATTACCATGAACTTGTCAGCTTTA
>PITA01026718.1:0-22169 GCA_004023965.1 Spilogale gracilis
CATCAAGTGTTGGAGATGTGGAGAAGGGGGAACCCTCTTACACTGTTAGTGGAATGCAAGTTGGTGTAGCCACTTTGGAAAACAGTGTGGAGACTCCTTAAAAAATTAGAAATAGAGCTACCCTCTGACCCTGCAATTGCACTACTGGGTATTTACCCAAAGATACAGATATAGTGAAAAGAAGGACCATATGTACCCCCCAGTGTTCATAGCAGCAGTGGCCACAATTGCCAAACTGTTACTATCAAATGAATATATCCCCAAATGTCCAGCAAATGGAAATTCATTAACTAGTGATTTGTTCCCAGTTTTTTGTTCTTAAAATGAACATTACAATGAATATATTTGTGCAAGACACTTTAGAGGTCCTTGCGATGGGATTCATGGGGTCTAAAGAAGGACTCAAATATTTACCTCCATATTGCTTTCCTTTACTGATGAAAATGTAAGCTGATATAAGCCATTTGGAAAAGATGTCCTGTCTTATCACACCCATTCCTTCAAATATAAAGTTCTAAGGGGCTTTCTTATTTGAGGTCTCACTTTACTCATCATGAAAGTAAGTCCTAGGAAATTGGAGATACTCAGCTGGATGGTGTTATGACCTGAACCTATATGAGCCCCTGCCCTTGTTCTTGGAAACTACAAATCAACAGCTGTCCATGGTTGAAGTTCCCTTGGGTTCTGGAGTCCTGAAAGTAATATGATACCCATTTTTGTTTTGTTTTGTTTTCCTGCCATCATTACTGGTATCTCTTATTAGGTTCCAGGTAGAGGGATGCAGTGAAATGTGCAAGATCAGAAATATATAAATGATAATGCCAGCTCCATTTCATTCTACCTGCAAGAACTTGAACATGTTGCTTAATGTCTCAGAGTTCATCACACTTATTTGTAAAAGTGATGCTACTCTCCTTGCAGAATGCTCATGAGGAATAAATGAAATAGAGGATTTGACTCTGTCTGCCACAGTTTCTGGCTGTATAAAATGTAGATAACATAGCACTTATATTATAGAATGTTTCTGAAGATTGAATGGCAACATGCTTAAAAGGCTAAGCATTGCCATCTTTGTCTTCTTCTCATTACTATAGCTATTTTTCCCACTGATTTTTTCCATACCCCAGATTTCTTCTCCTTTGTTTGCCCATATATTCATTGTAAATAAACTAACTTAAAAACTCAATGAAACAATAAAATCACTCTACTCCATGCATTCATTGAACTGTAAGATAATAGTTTTTTTTTTTTAAAGATTTTATTTATTTTGACAGAAAGAAACACAGCCAGAGGGGGAACACAAGCAGGGTGGGTAAGAGAGGGAGAAGCAGGCCTCCCACCGAGCAGGGAGCCCTATGTGGGACTCCGTCCGGGGTCCCCGGGATCACATCCTGAGCTGAAGGCAGTCACTTAACCAACTGAGCCACCCAGGCACCCCAAGTTTTTTTTTTTTATGGATATTTAATAGTGGTATTAGATAAAGGCACTTTTCTTTCTTTCTTTTCTTTTTTAACTTAGATGCTTCTTACCTGCTTCATCCCAAATAGACCCTGGCATGTCAAGGTGCAGAACTTCACTGTATTTTTTCTTACTACTTGAGCTTTCCTAACCAAGGTGATACTGGAACTGTAAAAAGCCCACATAAAGTACAATTAGACAAGCGATAAAATGTTTTACTTTTGTGGTGATGTCCTTACCTGTAAAATAAAGAAAATGGTAGTATATAACCTTAGGATTATTGTCACCTTTAAAAGATGTGTCATGCATAAAATACTTTGCATGGGGCCCAGCACATAATAAGCATTGCATCAAAACCAGTCATTATTAATACAGTTTTGCTCCTGTGCCTTCTCTTTCTTCAGATGCCTAAGACTTTGGAAGTTGTAATTCAAAATTGTATATATATACACATATATATATATATATATATATATACACAATTTTGAATTATATATATATATATATATATATATATATTAGATTTACTTATTTACTTGAGAGAGAAAGCGAGAGCATGAGCGGGGAGGGGGTGGGCAAAGGGAAAGAGAATCCTCAGGCAGATTCCCTGCTGAGCACAGAGCCCAAGGTAGGGCTTAATCCACAACCCTAAGATCAAGAATCAGATGCTTATCTGATTGAGTCACACCCAAGCACGCCCAAAACTGCAGTTTTTTAAACAGCATTATTGAAGTGTAATTGATGTACAAAAAACTGCACATATTTGATGTATACAATTTGATTAGTTTGAACATACTACATATGTTCCTTAAAACATCACTACAATGGAAGTAATAAAACATCCATTACCTCCAAAAGTCTCCTCCTCTCTCCTCCTTTTTGGTGGTAAGAACACTTGAGATCTACTTTCTTAAATTTTTCAACATAAATATAGTATCATTAACTATAAGCCCTATATTGCATGGAAGATCTCTGGAACTTAACTGATCTTGCATAATTGAAACTGTACCAATGGAATGATCCCCTATTTCCCCTACCTGCCACTGATAACGGCTATTCTTCTCTCTGTTTCTATGAATTTGACTATTTGAAAAACCTCAAATAAGAGGGATTATAGAGTATTCATCCTTCTGTGACTGATTTATTTCACTTAGCATAATATCCTCCAGGTTAATGCATGTTGTTACATATAGAAGGATTCCTTTTTTTTTTTAGTACTTTTTTCTCCCACCTTTTTTGAGAAATAATGGATATACATCACCGTATAAACTTAAGGTGTATAGCTTGATTTGCATATATTATGAAATGATTACCACCATGGGTTTAGTTCCCATCCATCATCTCATCTAGACCATTGTATGCATATACCAGTTTTTTTTTAAATCAGTCAATGAACATTTGGATTATTTCCATATCCTGGTTATTATTAACAATGCTGTAATGAACATGGGAATATATCTCTTCAAGATCTTGATTTCAGTTATTTTGGATATATATCCAAAAATCAAAACAAGCATGATGCTGGCAGAAAATTGAAATGATTTGTGAAAGCCAATGGTATTATTTTGCAATCAAAAGTAAAGAAAACCAATTCTGGTTTGTAAGGTGAAAAATTCAAAATGTGCACAAATATGTTCATACAATGAGGTAAGCAGCTGTATTGGTTAGCTTTTGGTGCATAACAAAACATTCCCCAAATAGTAGTTTAAAACAGCAATCATTTGTTTATGTTGTGATTCTGTGGATTGATAATTTGAGTTGGGCTCAGCTAGACAGTACTGCTGATCTTGCTTCGGGTCTCTCATGAGGTTGCAGTCAAATGGAGATTTAATTGAGACACTGAAGATTCTCTCCCTCTTCATGTATTCTTGAGTCCTCTCCTCTTTATCAGGCCTCTCCACATAGTTTTTCCACATGGTCTCCCCAGCAGCAGGTAGTTGGATCTCTGACATGTAGGCTCAGGGTGAAAATGGAGGCTATCAGAGCCTCTTCATGGTAGGACTCAGAAGCCCTGCATGGTCACTTCTGCTGCATTCCACTGATTAATGCAAATTATAGGTAAGCCCAAGTTCAATGTGGGGGAAGAAAATGTTATATAAGGGCACAAATGCCAAGAAGCATGGCTTATCTCATCAGGGCCATTTTTTGAGACTAGCACTCACATTCCCTAAGTTGAGTTAAAATTTATTTCTTTTCCCTTTGGTTCTGCTTTACATTCTATGCAACATGCAATACACAGTAAGTCAATTTTATATGACAGACATTAAGATGATTTGAAGCAGCTATTATGCTTCCCTTCACTCCCAAATTTCCAGGGGAAATGTTCCCAGCTTCTTCCAACATTCCTCATGTGATACGATTTTGAATTTTCTAACCACTGTGGTCACTTTCCCATAAGTCTGCCCCAGATTATCAAGCATTCAGCACTGAGCAGAACGGTTCAGATAAGAGGATAGTGTAACAGCCCCCTAAAGATGCCCATGCCCTAATCCTCAATACTCTGAATATGCTACTTTATATGGCAAAGTGTCATTGGATGTATCTAAGGTTACAGACCTTGAAATGAGGTGATTACCCTGGATTATTCAGGAAGGCCCAATCTAATAGCATGAGTCCTTAACAGCAGAGAATCTTTCCTGGTGATAAAAAAAGAAATGCAATGATGGAAGAAGGGTCAGAGAGATGTGGCATGACAACTTGCTGTTGAAAGTTTTCACATCTGGCTATGAAAATGGAGAAGGGGGGGTCATGAACCAAGGAATATGGTGGCATCCAGCAGCTGGGGATGGCTCTCAGCTTACAGCCAGCAAAAGAACAGGGACATTTGTTCTTTAAACCCAAGAAACAAAATTCCACAACAGTCTGAACAAATAAGAAGTGAGTTCCCCCATAGAAACTCAGAAAGCAATATAGTCTGTCAATGCCTGGATTTCAGTTTGATGAGAACTATTACTAGAGTTTGGGCCTCCAGAACTATAAAAAAAATTGTAAAAAAAAAACAATAAAAATCATAATTTTGTGTTGTTTTAAGCCTCTACATTTGTAACAATTTATTATGGTGGCATTAGAAAACAAATACAGTCTGTTATGATCACTTTTAAACAAAAAGGTAAAGTCATCCTATATGTTTGGAGAGAAATATGACCTAAGTGTACCTCAGCTTTTTTGACAATGCTATGTTGATTCATATGGAGCTTACATTCAACAAAATCAAGAGGTCTTTTTCCCATAAGCCACTGATTGTGAACATTTTCTCCTTTAATAATCAAATGTAAAATAGTACATTTAGTCCAGTTCATTTCCATCATGTTAGATTTAGTCTATCACTCCAGCCTGTGAAGATATTTTTCAGTCTGGTCTCTGTCACTGAAATATTTCAGCCACCCTTCCCAGTTCTAAGTCATTTCAATAACTGATCAGCCCTATTGGTGAACAGTTCTTACAGACGGCTTCTGCCAGCTTAGGTTGATGCTGTTCTGTCCATTATAGTGCTCATGCTTAGATTCCCATTCTTCATTGAAAGCCTACATGTTTTTCAAGGTATAATTCAAATGTCGTGTCTTCCTTGTCTGATAGTACCAACCAGAAGTGGTTTGTCATACTCTGCCCCTTTATGCGTCCTTATTTGTGCTGTTGGTAGAATATAAATTGACTTATATAGTAACTGTTTACATGTCTTTTCTCTTTTCTCTTGAAGACAGGATTGTCTTTAAAAATTTTATATCCTCCAAACCACTGGCATTATGTCTTTTAACAGGTGCTTAATGGAAGACAATAATTTGTTTAGCAAGTCCTAGTAGAGCCAAGATGCAGTGCTCCAAAACATCCCTTTTTACTTTAAGTGGATCAAGAAAAGCATATATACAGTGAGTACATCATTGTAAATAAGCAATTTGAGACACAAAGAAGCAGAGGTTCTTTTGTCAGAAAAATTATGACTCAGGGCCTTATGTGTAATGTGTATACTTCATGGTTTGTAAGAATATAGCATCATGTACTCAAAATTATGGGACCACTATACCTTGGGATCCTGAAAACAGAAAGTGGGTCTTTAACTCAAGAACAGAGCATGATGCCTATGAGAGAGAATGTATTCAATCCATTTGACAAAGCATTCAACTGTGATTTATTCATGTTTCTCTACATGGCACCTACTCTGCCCACTTACCTCTCAACATTCAATGTCATTTCTATGCCATCAAACAGCATCAACTTTTAAACTTAGGTGGAGGACAAATCAATTAGGTTAACATTGGCTAACAACTTGTAGGAACACCCAATTCAACTGACTTAGTTACTGGTTGTTTCTAGCTCTTACAAGAAGAAATCCAGAGGGAGGGCACCAGGGTTGGCTATTCAGTCACCCAATAATATCACAAGAACCTCTTCACTTTACCATAGAAGTCTCTTTACTCTTCTGCTCTGTCATCCTTAGGTTACCTCCTCTCATATCATGACAAGGCTGTCTCATCTCAGCCATGACACCTTCCAGCAGAACAAAAGGCTACATCATGAAATAAATGAAGATATCATTTCCACAGACTTTCCACAAGACTTCCTTTCATATATCAGTTGTCTAACTCAATTTGGGGGCACATGTCCACTCAAAACCAATCACTAGCAAGGCTATGGCATCTCCATGCTTGTGATGTGAAATGTATGGTTTTGTGGAGAAAGGTATAACTCCTGTTCCACAGCAGGGTTCCACCAGAAATGGGGAAAGGGTGAAATGGTGGAAAGACGACCAACAAAATCTATAACTGAAGCCAGTAACTAAACCCAAACTATATATACAGTCTCCTTTTTTTTCCTTTTAATTTTTCTTGGTGTCCTTTTCTATGAAGCCAGCCATGCTTTTCTAGAACTGTGTTGGGAAAGTAAAAATTACTTATTGCTTTCACATTACTATTATTTACTCTTATTCTAAAATAAAAAAACACAACATGCCTGTGCACGCACGCACGCGCACACACACACACAGCATTATTGTTTGCCAATACAATTCTCACCATATTTTTTTGGAAATAAAGAATCTTTGTGAGTTGCCAACCTCTTTCTTGAATTTCAGTCCTTGTCAGAATTTACTCCTCTGCCTTCCAAGTAGAGAAAGATGGCTTATGGCTCAGATGAGGCCTTTGAAATTGGGATCCCTTAATGGAAACAGACATTTACCCTTCCAGATAGAGTCAAAATGTTTATCCCACAACTGAAATTTAACTTCTTTTTGTAATTATCAAAGCATCTGCAAAATGGAATGTGAGATGAAGGAAATTCTCTGAGAACATGTTTGCTTGTTTTTTTTTTTATTATTTGTTTCTGGTAAAGAGATTTGTAGGAGGTTTATTTACTATTTTTATTTTATTTTTTTTACTTTAAATTTATTTTTAAAAATTTCCATAAAAGTGGATCTTTTAATTTAATGATAAAATCAGTCATGGGCCAGTCTTTGTCATTCTTAAGACATAAACCTAGTTTGCATTTGGAAACACACTTTATACTTTTCAAATCATTTTTATATTACTTATACTGGGTTCTCAAGATAGTCATATAAGGTTGGTGGGAGCAGTCTTGCCATCCTTATAACTGGAGAGACTGAATTTCAGAGATGTTAACTGACTTCCTATAAGTCACAACATACTAGTGACAAAAGCACAGTCTGATTTTTGAAATAGCATAATTTTTTAAGTGTATCCTCTGAATTATAAGTAGTCATAGGACAAGGTGTTTTCCTTTCATTTTTTCCATCTAGTTGAGTGAAATACGATGGAATAAATTTGTGGCAAATCATGTATCAGAGAAAACTTTCAACTAGTGAGGATTAAGAAATCTCAAAGTGGACTATCAAAGTTATTTTTTTTATTATTACTTAAAATTTTTTTTCCAGTGTTCCAAGATTCATTCCCCATTCCCCACACCAGTGCTCCATGCAATAGGTGCCCTCAGTAATCACTTTCCTTACTGGTAGGTATGAATATTGAAAATAGTCATCTGACAAAGAGGACAATTTCACTCTTCTGTAGAGAGAAAGGATGACCTTTACAGGGCAATGAATATTATAGAGGAAAGTGTGTGATGGACATTTTCTGACACTTGTTGTGAGACCACATGCACTGTATATGTTGGGGTGGGTGTTTTCTCTTTTTCTTCTTTCCCTCTAACCATTTCCTAGCTGTGTGCTCAATTCTGGAGCCTCTTTCAATCTGCAGAGGCTCAACCTGCAGTTCTTTAGACAGGAGCCTGGTTCTCTGTTTTACCAGTGTTGCACCTTAACTCCAAAAGCCCTTGTTTTTTTCACCTTACTCATAGTTTCCATGTGAAGTCACCCAATTTGCAGTTTGTGTCTTTCGGCAGTAATTAGTTCCCCACTCGGTGAGAGCACAGCTGCACAGTAAGTCCAACTGATCCAACGGCAACATGTTGCTCACTGCTGTGCTGGGAGGCAGATGCTTCCTACTGCACCTACAAGCAAACACACAGACCCATTTTATTTCCCAGAAACAAGCCTGGATAGAGCCTCCTGTTTGTCAAGACCTGGAATGGGCTGGAAGCACCAAATCGGAAGTTATTCTTGGTTTCTGTTCTATTCCCCCTCCCTTTTTTCCCCTCTCATTTGCTTAGAAAACATACCACATTATGAACAGGGTCTGATCTTTGCTGACATTACACTGGGGTTTTTAACCATTATTATTATTAATATTTTTAATCTCTGGTAGCAGTTGGCCCTGGTGGCTTTCTTTCATTTGGACAGGCATATGAAGATCCATGCAGATGGACTCCATCTACGGAAACATCAGAGGAAGAGGAACTCTGGATAGGCAGGGCAGTCTGAGTTTCACCTGCAGTGCTCTGGTCCAGAGGTGAATGAGGGTCCTGTGTCCGAAGCATGCTGACTGGATTTTGTGCAGAATGGCTCACTGACAAAGAGACTAAACACTGTAGTCCACAAACCAGTTGAGGAAGCTCATGGAACTGAGCATAAATAAAAAATGATGACAGAAGACACTGAAGCAAATGGAAGCACATATGCATGTGGCCAGGGGGCATCAGAATTATACAAAAAGCATTATGTGCAAGACTAATAGTGGAAGTTAGCAAGCTATATATTCTAGAATGGTGCTATACTAATTACAATACCCATCTTCTTCATCAAAATAAGTCATTTGGTTGTCCTGTTCAACCTAATAGCTCCCTGGCTTCACTCAAATGGTAAAAACATGGTTTGCTTCCAGAACTCCTCCTGAGCAGGCTGAAGTCATCAGGCAGATAGATGTACAGGGCATTTTCTCTATTTTGCTCATCATTGTGTACAGGCACATACACCACTGTATTTCCCTAACTTGAAGATTTCTCCAGTTAGCACTTGCTGGTTAGCCATCCATGCCTGAATCACGTGGTATAAAATTCCATGGATTCTTTAAGAACCTGCCATTAGTCATACCTTTCCTTATTAGCCATACATGTTACCCCCAGAGCACTCTGGGATGTTCCAGGCTTTGCCTAAGGGAGCTAAGTGACTTCCTTAGAAAGAAGTGTGAGGAAAAATAAAAGCTGGACCCTGACAATAGATCCAGGGTGGGGTGGTTTCTAGATCACTTCCTTCTGATCTCAAAAGTGTTCCTCCCAGTACAAATGAGTGGAAAATATCTTTGGCTTAAGAAAGGGGGGATAGAAAGAGGAGAAAATGAGGGGCAGCTGAGGACTTTGGGGGAAGCATGTCTATAATAAATGCCATTGTTCCAGAGGAACCTTCTAGTGAACAATTAAAAAATGAATCACATTGAATTTTGAGTCATAAGTAGGATAGCCATAAAACTTATCACCCAAATGGAACACCTATTAGAGGAAAGTGAACACTCCAGTTATAATTATTCTAGACAACAGGCATCAACTGGGCCTGTTCCTGGTCACCCATGGAAGTGACTGGATGAGGTTTAACTGAGAACTGAGACAGATGTCAGGCTCTGTCATCTCTGCCATCATGTGTAACACTCACCAAACACTCCCGAGCCTGATTTGCTAACATCTAGTGTGAGGAATTGATGCAGTTGGGACCTCAACCTCTAGCACCAAAAACTCAAAGCTTGGATTTGGGCTTTCAACAGTTCACAACTGGAAGGAAACGCAGGGTCCTTCATGATTCTGGAACATATGTGAAGAGACATGTACATATGTGAAAGAAAGCTAACTTATTTACTGGGAGGTGAAATGACAAGGTAATATTACTTTCAGTTGATCAACTCTTTCTTACATGTGTCACATAACCAAGTCTCTATGAGTAAGTCAGGTGGGGGACGAAGAAGGAAAGCTGGTTCATCGACTGCATTTAAGTTGGTGCTTCGACTCGGGAGACCTAAGTCCTATCTAGTTATATTACAGGATATGTCCAGATTTCTTTCTCAGGGGAATGCCTGCAGCAGAGAGAAGCTCAGTTATGACATATCGTGTGACTTTCCCTAATCTGCTTCATCCTAATCTGTTCTCAGGATATTAAAAAATAATAATCAGGGAGCATCCAAAGGCCAAGAATATCAAATCCGGCTTCCTCCAAGCTCTGCTTTTCTGCTAGAACTGGCTCAGAAACTACAGGACTCAATATCCCCCCTGCATCCCAAGCCAGAGATGAGCTGGACAGGCTGGGACAGGCTTTTGGAAGCAGGAGAGAGGCTGATCTTCGAAAACAGAATGTACTCAAAGCAGTTCTTGGAAAGTCAAAGGAGGTTAAAACTGTAGTCAGCAATCATTTTCCCCTGGTGGAGTTAATGACCTCTCTCACTGAAGATTCATGGGTCAGATATGAACATCTGTCCCATGGTGGGAAAGAGATAAATAAATATATGAATTTAAAAATTAGGACCAGAAGCAAATGATCATCAATCTTGTGATGTTTCTTTGTTGATTTATGACACATTTGTTTATCAATTAATTCATCCAAGTGTCAATTTTTAAGTCCCTACCATGTGTTCCTTGCTCTTTCAGAAGTGATTGTCTGGGGAGTGAGGGTTGAGGATGGAGACCATTAAATATGCAAATACATAAAGTAAGATATAGTCTTTTGCAATACAGAATGCTATAGGAATGCCTAGTAGGGGTTGCATTCCTTAGGGAAAGTAACCTAAAAGTCGATGTTCATGGGATTCATAGGAGCTGCTAAGCCCGAGAGAAAGGGACTCAAAAAAGGAGAGCGCTCAAGGCCTGGGGCAAAAGAACATGGCTCACTTGAGAAAGTGTTAAGGTGCTCAAGAATACCATATTCTTTTTTTTTTTTTTTTAAAGATTTTATTTATTTGACAGAGAGAAACACAGCCAGAGAGGGAACACAAGCAGGGGGAGTTAGAGAGGGAGAAGCAGGCTTCCCACCGAGCAGGGAGCCTGATGCAGGACTCCATCCCGGGTCTCTGGGATCATGACCTGAGCCGAAGGCAATCGCTTAACCAACTGAGCCACCCAGGCATCCCAAGAATACCATATTCTGAAAAACAAGGAGGGACAAGAATGAGAAAAGATGACAATGGGTAAGCTTCCACTTTCTCTTTCCTTTTCTACATACAGTCACAGACTATCAGGGCTAACAGGGACAGTAGTATTCATCAACCCTTACTCTTAGAAATGGGCAAATACAAATCTAGAGGAAGAAGTCAATTTGACCAAAGGCATAATTTTTCAAATTGGAAGAACACAAACTGAACTTCTGTTCCCTGCTCTGTCTGCTGTTCTTGTTATGGTCTGGTGGTTCCCACTTGTTTGTTTATTTGTTTGTTTGTTTTTAGAATGTTGAAACCATAAAAACATTTGACTTGACTTTCCTGGACTAGAGACCTATTAAAAAATGGGTGCTTGAAGCTTATTGAAAAACCAAGCTAAAAGATCTAAACTCTTATATCTACAATCTTTGATTGTTTTCACAGAGTTTTGACTTAGTGAGTAATGTGGAAGTGTTTACAGTTTTTGCTCTTTTCACAATTGGTTAGACCCTGGTCATATGTTAACACCTCTGGCCAAGATACCTCATGCACAAAACAGAGGAGTGTGTGTGCGTGTGTGTGTTTAAGGGGGAGTAGAAAGAGGTGTGAAGTGGGAATTGGGAGGGAGAATATATTGTTACCAGAAGAAAAGGGAAGTTGTAGGCAGTCAAAAAATTTTAAATTGTCCATTGCTTGTACCTTGAGGGATGGTGAGAGATTGAAGAGAGAGGGTGAGAGCCAGCTGACCCAAGATGAAGGGGAAAGTAGAGGTTAGTCATGGGAAAAGGACAGCTGTCCAGTTTGTCTGGAACAAAAGGAGCATAAAAGAAAGTAGTAGGAAATCAGTCTAGAAGTTTAGTTCAAGTGTAGACTGATCAATTCTAAATGCCAGCCTGTCTGCCCAGTGGGGGGACAAGTTTTACATAAGGGAAATGTGGACTCACACCGGAGCTCCAGCTGGCAGTGAGGGTGCAGTGAAGCCTGTGCTGTGTTTCCCAGACCCTTTCAGGACCCAGCACTAATTCTGCAGCTGCTGAGAGTGCTGGTGCTGGACAGCACACAGTCAGCTCCTGAGATCACCTTCAGGGGTGGTCACACCCCTTCCCAGGGCTTGGTACTCTCACCCCCATGTGGGGCACATGTGCAGGGCCTCTCCAGGTCCCAAGCTCCACGTGGGGTCAGCTGAGGCCTTTCTCCTGACTGCACCACAGTCCAATTTCCTTCTGTTCCATCCTTGCATTCTTCATCACCCCACATGTTTATCTCTGTGTGCCCCACAATGACCAGTCTCCCCAATACCTCAGCCTAGCTCCTGAGAAGGCAGATCTGGAATGGAGGGATGAACAGTGTAGAGAGATTGTTAGCCAGGATTTTGATTAGTAAGCATGAAAGGATGAAGGTGCCCTGAAGGTAATGTGAGGCCTCTAGTAAGAGAAAAAGTATGGGGGGCAATAGGAGATCTTTATCTCATCCCACTTATCTGTAAACCACTGAGAGACCTCTATCACCACTCCAACTTCTTGCCAACAACCTCTTAAGTTACTTTTTTTCCTTTCTGGAGACTTTTGGAGGTATAGGTTTCAAAACTGACAACATAACAAAATAACCATAGAAGATTTCAAAAAACATTGTTTTGTGACCCCACACCCAGAGATTCTGACTCAGTATTTCTGGACTGAGGAGAGGTCCAGATGAAATACGTACCCCTGCTTTAGTTTCCAAAGCACACTTTCAAGTGCATTTTCTTATTCAATTGACTCTCTCTTGGTCTGTCTGTCTCTCTCTCTACAAAGTAGGTTTATTATTATCTTCATTTAATGAATGAGGACATCAGGGTTGAGAGAAGTTATTTTAGCAACTTGGGGCACCCAACTAAGTAAAGAGAGAATCAAGATTAAAGACAAGATCTGACAGCCTCCTGATTTCTTTCCATTATGCTGTCCCACCATTTTCAGCTCTGGGGATCCCAGAATTCTCAAGGCCTATCCTTGCGCGTGATTGTTCCATTCTCCCTATGTTTGCTAACGCTCTCCCTCCAACCTACCTCACTCCTTTCCGTATTGTAGACCCAAGAAATCCTCAAGAGCATCCTGAGGGGTTTATAAGGTTATTCTATGCAAACTGTTGCAACCACTCTGGAGAACAGTATGGAGGTTCCTCAAGAAGTTAAAAATAGAACTACCTTATGATCCAGCAATTGCACTACTAGGTATTTACCCTAAGGACACAAAAATAAGATTCTAAGGGTTACATGCACACTGATGTTTATAGCAACATTATCAACAACAGTCAAACTATGTAGAGAGCCCAGATGTCCACTAACAGATTAATGGATAAAGAAGATGTGGTATACATCTATACCATGGAATATTACTAAGCTATCAATAAAATGAAATCTTGCCATTTGAATGACATGGATGATACTAGTGTTATTATGATAAGCGAAATAAGTCAAAGAAAGACAAATACCATATGATCTCACTCACTCTCAATTTCACTCATATGTAGAATTTAAGAAAGAAAACAGATGAACATATGGGAAGGAGGAAAAGAAAAAAATGAGAGGGGGAAACAATCCATAAGAGACTCTTAATGATAAGAACAAACTGAGGGCTGATGGAGGGAGGGAAGAAGGGCATAGGTTAGATGGGTGATGAGTATTAATAAGGGCACTTGTGAGGATCCCTGGGCATTGTAGGTAAGTGATGAATCACTGAGGGGCACCTGGGTGTCTCAGATGGTTAAGCATCTGTGTTCAGCTCAGGTCATGATCTCTAGGTCCTGGGGTCCAGCCTGATGTTGGTCTTCTGGCTCAGTGGAAAGTCTGCTTCTCCCTCTCCGTCTGCCTCTCCCCCCCCCCACTCATGCCCTCTCTGTCTCTTTTTCTCTTAAATGAATGAATAAGATTTTTTAAAAAGTGATGAATCACTGAATTATACTCCAGAGACCAATATTGTGCTGTATGTTCACTAACTAAAATTTAAATTAAAAAAAAAAAAGAAGTGATGGAGTAGAAGATGGGAGGGCGCTCATAGAGATTCCAACAAGCTATTAAAAAGAAAGTCATTCTAAATAGGGTTACACAGGGCACTTCCAAAGTTGGGAACATCCACAGGGAGCTTTCCATGTAATGCTTACGAAGTGTCCTTAAGTAACTTCAAATCCCAAAGAATGTTCTTGGTTCATAACTTCTATCACATCTCTCAAACTTTGATCATGCTCAGTTCCTTAGTTGGATTTAAAAAGAATATTTTTACAATGTCTTTTTGTCTTATTTATCCAACTATACTGGAAGCTCTGAAAGGAGAGATTCAGTCTTCCTACTCAATTTAAGAAAATTAACAACTGCCCCCTTTTATGTACACAATACTGGACTAGCAGAACATGACTGAATATGATAAAGCCCCTGCCCTAAAAGTGTTTGAAATCTCTCCATTTCATCTGCAGCTAGTCATCCATCTCATAAACATAAATTTATTTGTATGAACAGTGTTACATGGATACGGAGGAGGGAGTGAGTTAAGTTAAGTTATGAGGGTTTCTCAGAAGAGGAGCTATTTGAGTAGAGCCTTGACAGTAAATTGGGAGAGTAATCAGTGAGCCTTAAATTCATGCCATAAAAGGAGACGTCTAAGGACATCCATGTGTTCTGACTGAGGGGCAGGGATTCATTAATTGATTCAACAATATTTATTGGATACCAATAATCCTGGAGTTTCTATTTACACCTCCCTCTTTCTCACTCCCCACATTCAATCCAAACTCTTCTGCCTTCCAGTATCTTTCCAACTGGCTTCTCTTCATCTCCATTACTATCACTCCTAATCAAGACTTTGTCAATAGCCTACTGACTGGTTTCTTCAACTAGTATTAACTCCTGTTACCCGCAAGCTACTTCTACTTTGCAATTGGAGATTTATCTGGACTATGTAAACCTGAATGGTATCCCCCCACTCTTCTCCCCAAGACTCCTAGGATAAAAGGCAAGTTTTAACTTGACTCTACAAGGCCCTACACATTTTGGTCCTTCTTATCTTTGTAATAAAGGACTTTTACTTCCTGTCATCTCTATGCTGTAGCCACATTAGCTTTCTTTCATGTTCCCTTCCCTTCTGCCACATGACCTTTGTGTGTGTTATTCTCTCTGCTGAAGATGTTCAGCCCCACACTTACTTTTACCATAACTATAACCCTGGTACTTGCAAGTATGATGGATCCCTTTTTTGCTACATTGCAGCATTTATCACAGTTATAATTTTACATTTATTTAACATTTAAAAATTAAAGTTCATCCCTTCTCCTACCCTTATATTAAATTCTATAAGGACTAGGACTGTGCCTATCTTTGCATGCCACTGGATCCCTAGAACGCAGCTGGAGAAGGATCTCTAATATTTGTTAGGTGAATGATGAGTGAATCAATGGTTGAATGAATGAACTGACAGATGTTTGACTTATTAGGTCCTGGGTATTACAGAGGTGAGCAAAAGAGACCTAGTTTCTGCCAGTGTGGAGTTTCTAGTCTAGTGTTGGTTAAGCATAGAGATTGAAAAGTCAGGGCGTGGTTGTTTGGAATTTAGACAAGCTCTCTCCATGACTCTTCCCTGACCCCATTTCACACTTCTTGTGCTGGAGATTTCAGGATCTAGGTTAGCAGTTGAAATTGCAGCCAAGTTTAGAATGGCTTTATTTGTTTTTGAACATTCTCTATAAGGCACTGATGCCAGGATTCAGAAAGAACATGTCCCTTTATGTTCAGAAAGATTCTGTAAAGGATAGAGATGCATTTTTTTTTTTCTGATGGTCTCACATCCATTTTCCCTTCTTGTTAGAGCTCTTCAGCTTTTGTGTGGGGATTTATTTCCTCTCCCTTCTGTTCACTCATGATGGGACTGTTTATTAAGTGGTAGACTCATGGCCCAAATTAAGCCAATAAGACTCCCTGTTAGAACTTACTGATTTTCCCCAATCTGGATACCCTAGAGAAGGGGTATATGGATCCCTGGAGCTTCTGAAGGACCATTCTTTTCTGAGTCATTCTATGAGATCTTGAATAATTCTATTTCTTCTTCAGTATATTCTGTTGCTTGTACCCAACCCTCTTCAGTTACAGTTCCACTAAAGCACAAGTAGGCAAACTACAGCCTGACAACCAAATCTAGCCACTGCCCATTTTAGTGTATGAAGTTTGACTGAAGCACAGCCAAGTCCATTCATTTGTGTACTATCTGTTGCTGCTTTCATGCTACGAAGGCAAGGTTGAGAGGTGTGATGGAAACTAAAGTGTCTACAACATTGAAAATATTCACAGAGAATGTTTGTTAGCCTCTACACTAGAATACAAATGCCTAATACCCTAACACATGTATTGTATATGATTACTGCCTTCTCTTCTAGAATGGTACCAGACATGTGCCAACTCCGGAGACTTGAGAAAAGAGTTAAATCAAATCACTTCAGGTGGGGCTTGTTATGAGCCTGAGGAATAATAAATCTTCCACCAATGTTTTCTGATCTGTCTATGGTCCTCTGATTTTCTATGCTGGCTCTTTTTTATACATAAGTAGAGGATGTTGTAAGGAGTTGACCAAAGAACTGGCACTAGACCCAAATATTCGAAATCCTTCTGAGCTTTGGAAAAGTTCTTCATCATCTCTGTGCCTCAGTTTCCTCTTCTATATAGTGAGGAGCTTGAAAATTCTCTTCTCAAATTCTGTAATTCCTCTAAAGGAAGGTAAAGAAAACCAAATATATAAGTAACAATCAAGGAAACAATTGTGAAATGGAGCTGGAAATAAAAGGGGCAATATGAATCATGGGGAACAACAAGAACTAGTATGTGCTTGTGTGCCAAAGTAGGTGTGTGTGTGTGTGTGTGTGTGTGTGTGTGCGTGTGTTAAAGAGCAGCCAACATATGTCTTCATTTGAATACTGTCCTGTCTGGAGACAGTGGGAAAAACCAGATGGTCTACAATTCTCATTTAAGTTCCAAACTTAAATCCATGGTAAATAGCCTATTAGTGGGAAATTTGGGGACAGTCCCTAAGCAAAGTTTGTTTTGCTTTTTACTCTCAGACTTGTTCCAAAAGCTCAGTTGAAATTACACCCTTAGAAAGTGCCTACTTAAATTCCTTTAACAAGCAATCCCCTCTCAGTACACACAAGTTTGAGCTTGTCCACTCACCTCAAACAGACCATCCATCTGAATTGTTTGCAACAGCCCCAGGCTACAGGTATTTGAAAGGCCACTATCAGGTTGCTTCTCAGTCTTCTCTAGACTAAATAGTCCTGACTTTTGTCAGCAGTTTTTCATATTCTACAGCTCCCTTATTATGTTTGCGCTTAGCTGGATTTTCATCCTACCCCATGCCATGCCGGCTTTTGCCCCTGTTAAGAGCTCAGGGGCCAGGCCTAGGACTTGCTGGCTCTGGGCCCCCTTTCTTCCCTTTAAAAATGTTTAGATGATCATGTGTTATGAGCTAATGACAATTGTCTGCCCGGAATACTCAAGCATAAACTTGCATTGAGTTAGGGGGATTGATGAAATCAGCCTCAAAATCCAGAACATCTATCCTATAATTAAGATCCACTAATATATGGACAAACAGGTCAGCAAGACGTACTTATGGTCTCTACAAATTAAAGGGCTTCAAAGAAAATATCCCTTTCTTCCAGAGAGTGATTTTTTAAGAAGCACATTAAATAAACATTTATTGAGCACCTATGTTATGACAGGCACCGTGCTGGCTTCAGGAATACAGCAGTGAGGCCTCTGCCTTCATGGAACTGACTGGCCGTGGGAGGGCATTGGAAAGGAAACGCGTCACAGAAAAATATGCAGGCAATTATCACAAAGTGAGTAGGTGCTGTGGCGGGAGACCCATCAAGATCCCTAATTCAGAGTTGGATGGAGTAGAGGTGAAGGAGCCTTGGTCAAGGACCTGGAATAATTTTCATGTCTGGCTCACAGAGTAGAGACCCAGTGTTGAGAGAAAAGCCCACAGAAAAAGGTGGGATCTAAGCAGGCAGGACCTTGTAAGCCAGATAAGAAGATTAAAGTGTCCTAAAACAGTGGCCTTTAACCAGGGAACATTTGACAATGTCTCTTCAGACAGTTTCAGTGTCACACTCAAGGGGTGTTACTAGCATCTCATAGGTGCAGGGCACAAGACAGTGCCATGGTGCAGAATTATGGGGCCCAAAATGTCAGCAGGGTAGAGACACCCCACTCCAAAGCAGCTGGAATCACTGAGAGCACCGAGATTGGACTTACGTTTCAGAACTTTCCCTCCAGACACACAGAGGTTGTCAGGTTGTATTGGAAAGAGACTAGGTGAGGAGGAAATAATTTATGCAACTTGAGTGAGAAAAGATGAGCTATGAGAAAAACTCTCTTCCACATCTCATTTTGTGACATGGAATAAAAATACCACTGTAGGAGCGTTTAGGCACTACCCTTCCTCAACTAATGAGGGATGGGAGACTGAAAAGCAAATGTAGTAAAATAACTATTTTCATCTGTGCCTTCATGTATCTCACTATTTCATTGTCCTCGAGCTACTGGCATTTAAATTAAAAGGTTCTGGATTAAAGTGTGAGCTAACTTTGACATAAAGTAGTAGAGTTGAGACATTTTCAACACATCCACATACACATACGCACACAGAGGGCATGATCTTAGGTATTTGGGGAGCATGTTTTGGATTCTTTGTGACAGGTGGAGTTCTATAAATGAAGACAGTGACAGCTGCATAGTATGATAACATGTTCCATATTGTCAGACCAATTTGGAAAAACTTGGAGTATCTATTATGAAGACCAGTATAATACATATGGAAAACCTCTTTGCACAGGGTAAAGCATAGCAATTCCTACCTGCCTCCTCCCTGATCACTCCTAGTGTCTTAATGAAGCATCTAATAATATTTATTGTGCATGCTGTATACCAGGACTTGTGCTAAGCACTCTGTATATGTTTTCTCACATGATTGTCACAATCCTGTAAAGTAGGTATTTTTCTTCCAATTTTACATGTAAGAACACTGAGGCTTGGAGAGATTAATAGTAATTTGCCCAAAGTTGAAAAGTTAGGAGAATGCAGAGCCTAGATTTCAACCCAGGAATGAACTTTGGCCTCAAGAATCTGGTCAATAGCAATGGCTGATTTCAAGAGGCCATCTGGAGCGTCTGCCCTTTGGAGGTAAGGCCAACTGATTATTGAACTCTGGCCATCTTCATGTTGTTCGAGGAATATTCAGGCCCAGTAGAAGCCTATCTGAGCTGTAACCATTTCAGGACTACTCACCATGTTCCCCCCACACAACCACCACCAATCCCTCCATAGCATTCTAGTAAAGTGAATGACTTGGCATCTCTTTCCAAAAATTACTACACCAAAGAGATGACTGCTGATCTCCCAATAACAAACTGGTAAAGCCCTTCTTTACCAGTTCTTCTGTGGGTTGTTTTAAAAACCCTCAATTTCCAGGTTCAGCTAAGACAGGCAGGAGAAGAAGAAGGGATTCCAGCCAGAGGTGCAGACCCAGGACAGACCACAGAATCTCTGCTTGTTTGTTCCCCTGTAACAACCACGGGATGTTTTCTTGTTACTCAACAGATAAGAACTTCTTATCATTCTTGGCACTTACACATGTTTTCCTATTTTTCATTTGGAAGCATGCATTTTCCTGATGTTGGCCACCCGTTCCCAGAGCACAGCCAAATGTCCAAAGGCTTTCAAAGAAATGTGCAGCCATCCCTTGGGACTCAATCTCATCACAAGATATTTCCAAAGGACCCCAAATGACTGACCTTCCAGAAGACACACACACGCCACATAAAATATGATATTTCCTCCTCTGAACCAAAAGCTTATTTTCCCCTATCCTATGACATAAGGTCTAGATGTGACCACGTGGCACGAAGTTTTCTGTCCCCCATGAGCCAGCTCACCAGCTACAGTGAGTTGACTTACAATTGCTAGGAGGCAGGCATCACTAGGCCTCCACTAGGCAACTTTTTTGTCAAGTTCTAGGCTTCACAGCTCCTACACATATCACATATGCTCCCTATTAAAATTGTAGGGAGATCTGAAGAGTTGCTTGTTTTTCTACTAGAGATCATTATGGAGCTCAAAATCCACCAGAAATATCCTATCTTCTATTGTGACACAAAGATGAATATGACAAAGGCCATATTGCCTCTGGTTTCTTGTCTTGGATCTAGTGCATTATGTTTGTTCTAATGCTGGTACACACCCTCCTGGAAAGAGCAGACTCTGGCTTTGATCCTCAGGGGAACACTGTATTAATTTCCTGGGGCTGCTGTAACAAATTATCACAGACTTGGTGGCTGAAGCAGCAGAAGTGTATTCTCTCACAGTTCTAGAGGCCAGAAATCCGAAATGAGTTTCACTGAGCTGAAATGAAGGTGTGGGAAGGCTTCGCTCCCTGAGGAGGCTCTATGGCCAATGGGTTTCCGGCCTTTCCCAGTCTGTGGTGGCTGCTGGCCACCACTCCTCTAAGGGAGCCAAATATCTCTCACACAGGGGGCATTTGTGATGCCATTTGGGGCCCAATAGATAATTTGAAATAATCTCCTTAATGTAATCCCATCTGTGAAGACCTCTTTTCCTAAGGAAGTAACACTGATTAGAGAATTAGGTCCTGATATCTTTAGGAACCTTTACTCTGACCACAAACACCTTTGATGATGCTCTTTTCCAAAGGGTTCAAGTTAGAGGTGAAACAAATTGTATATATAAGTGAATATTAACTACCCTATAAAAGCTGTGTATTCATTTGACAATGTCATGTTTGGTATTATCTGTTCCAAATTCGAAATCATCTGTTCTCTAGCATCCAAATTGTGCTTCTGATACCATCTACCAACAGGTTTCTCAGCCTCAGCACTATGCACGTTTGGGCTGAATCATTCTTGGTAGGGAGAGAAGGCACTATTCTGTGCACTTAGGATGTCTAGCAGCATCCAGCAAATAAACATACAGGAAGGCCACTTAAAACTGAATTTCAGATAAGCAATGGAAATATATATATATATTTAGAGTAAGTATGCTGTGCATAATATCTGGGACATTCTAATACTAAACAACAAACCCCTCCCCAAACCCACGGAGTTCTTTGTTTATCTCAACTTTAAATGTAACTGGATGCCCTGTATTTTATCTGTCAACTCCACACTAGGTGCCAGCAGCCCACACCCACCCACACCCCCAACTACAACAAACAAAAAAGTCTCCAAACATTGCCAGATGTTTCTTGGGAGCAAAATCACCATTGGTTGAGAACCACAGATGTACTCAAAAAAAAAAAAAAAAAGAAAAAAGAAAACAAAAAGAAAACAAAAACCAAAAACAAACAACAACGAAGCAACCTTGTAAAATAGGAAAGTTTGAGAAAAATATGTGGTTCTGTTTTAAATATGTGCAAGCTGGCAGTTGTTGCTACTTACCTGCAAAGCTACCAGATCCTAGAGCCATAGGCTAACTGGACAGTAGCATCGCTCTGGGAGGGGAAGTGTGTATCATTGTAATGAGGACATGGTTTGGGGAAGACCGTCTCCTGGAAATAATCTTACCTGGCCCTGCCCCTTTCAAGCCTTGGAGCCTTAGGCTGAGCAGCAGGACCAGGCATGATCTCCCATCCCCCACTCACCCTCTAATTTATTTTAATTATTCTCCTTTTTCCCTCCTCAGGCTTTGCTTAAGAGCAAGTGGCTCTCTCATTCATGCAGTTAAGTTTGAAGGCGCCAGGAGACAATTGTCTGGCAGAGCAGGGCTGTGAGGTCCCTTCACTAAGACTTTTGATTTTGAGCATGTCCTTACGGGTAGAAAACGCTAAACAAAAGAGGGGCTGGATAACTGTGTGTCTGCTTGTCTCTCCCCCTTTTCTTTTCTGTATCCTCAGTCTCTCTGTCCCCAGTGAATACTTGGCATTTGGCATTCACAGCATCCATGCCTCACCCAGTCTTTCTATACTGATAACCCTGTGACTCTCCCTCTGGGCCCCTCTAACCCATCAGCTGCCTCTGCACTGTATCAAATTTGGCTCTGAAAAGGATTCTCCATATATAAGCTTGGTGCACAGATAGCAATCGGGTGTGTGTATTGTATGTCTCTATAAACAAAGCAGTGTGTATTTATAGACCCATATCAATGACAGACCTATATAAAGAAATAATGGGAGTGTCACAGACCAGAGAAGAAGGTGGAGAAGGAGGAGGAGAAAAAGG
>PITA01026719.1:0-22168 GCA_004023965.1 Spilogale gracilis
GGGCCTACAGGGAGCACACCGCAGGGCCTACAGGGAGCACACCCACGGGTCCTACAGGGAGCACACCGCAGGGCCTACAGGGAGCACACCCACGGGTCCTAGAGCGAGCACACCGCAGGGCCCCGAGCGAGCACACCCACCGGTCCTAGAGCAGGGACTGCCATGTGCGAGACAGAAACACCAGAGTATCAGTGAGTATTATGTTCGGGGAACTAAGCTGCTTCAAGAAATCTTTCCGCAGACATCAGTCCTCCAGGAAGACAGATGACTCTATTTCTGTGAGACAGCTGTGGGAAGGCCCCCAGACAGTAAGTGGCAAGGCCTCACCTGGTCTCCCAGTGGCCCACGTGCCAGGGCTCATCTGGAATCTGCTCACTCTGAAGCCCCTTGGCCCCCAGCCCTGGGTCTCTTCTCTCTGGAAGAGCGCAGGCTGCTCTTCAACCTGTGGAAGGGTTACGTGGGCGTGCTCCCTCCCCGGCCCATGTCCACCTTACTGCACCTGTGTGTGCCTCTCCCTTCCTTCCACAGGTGTGTCGGGGCTCTGTGACCCACCAGGGACAGCAGCGGCAGGCGAGCGTTGGCAGGGATGGCGCAGTCCGAGCACAGAGCGTAGTCTGTGCGTGTTTCAAGGGGCTCGCTCAGAAGCACAGGAGTCCCGAAAGCACGCACTCAACCCCTGTGCTGCACGAAGCAGCATTAGGCTCCGGAGAGGACCCCTCTGAACCAGATCCCACATGCAGACCGGCCAGCGCTGCAGGACACATGCCTCGCAGGCCACACCTGGCACAGTGTCCCAGCAGGTGGACGCAGCCCGTCTCCCCCCTCCAGGGAGGGACAGAGACACCCAGGAGGTCATGGGTGTGGTCCCTGAGCAGTGACCTAAAGCACACTGCACACACCTTCCCTCCGTAATGGACTCCCCCCCCCTTTTCTTTTGTAGGTTCAGGTTTATGGTAACATGGGGCAGAAAATATAGGGTTTCCCAAGAACCACCACCCCATCCCAGTTCCCCCAGTTATGAGCATCTGGCTCTGGGTGGTATACTCGGGACCAGTGAGGAGCTACAATGTAATTCCCGGGGCCTGAGCGTCTACGGGTTTGAGACCAGCTACAATGTAATTCCCGGGACTCCACCCAGTCCACCTGAGCTCACCCTGATGCTGTGAGCGTCTGTGGGTTCAGACCCGTTGTCAAGGACAGGGCTCGGCCAGCACAGGACTGTGCAGAGCAGGGTTGCTGTCCCAGGTCCCCTGGGCTCGCCTCGCCCCACCCCGTAGCGCTGGCCCGTTCACAAGCTCCCTACATCTGCCTTTAGCAGCGGGTCACCTGGATGGAACCACATGGGAGGCAGCCTTCAGACCAGCTCGGGGTCCCTTCCACACCATCTCTCTAAGTATCCCTGTTCATCCCTGCTTTAAATCCTGTTCAGGAGCATGGTCCTCTCCCTTCCTCCTCCTCTGCCTCCCGCCCGTGTCTGCCCTGTGCACCTGTCTTCCCCATTTCCTAAATGTCCTTGAGGATTCACGGGTCTGCCACTGACCCCTTCTAAGCTGTCCAGACCAGTGTGTGTGCAAGTCTCCAGGGAACAAGAGAGCGAGGGTGCTAAGGGACCTGGGCGTGGTGTGAGGCCACAGGACAGACTTTTAGCTGGCTGGACCCACACACCCCTTGCAGGAAGGCTACCCAAACACCCCGGGCCTGGGATGAGCAGACCCAGGAGACACACGGCGATCCCACGGGGCCACAGGGCGCCCCAACCCACTTCTGAGACATAGGCACAGGCTGCTTGCTGTGTGGGGTTCCTACATCCACAGGCCACGACAGCTAATTTTCATCTGCTCCCCTCCTTTCCTACACTGCTCTGGGAAGAGATGTTCTTTGTGGGGCCTGAACAGATGGGCGGGTCTCCCCCCACTTCCCCCTCCAGCAGGACTCTGCAGCCTGTCCTGTGAGCACAGAGCCTTACGTCCACTCTCGGATCTGAGCTAGCCTCGCATCACTGCCACAGACGGGAGAGAGCCCGTGCATGGCCCGGCGGCACCCCTCCCTGCTCCTGTGCACATCGGGGACTGGCGGGGGGGCACCACACAGGCCCGACAGCTGGGCTCCGGGGCACAAGGCACAGAGAAAACCTGCCCCAGAGAGCTGGCCCAGCGGGCACAGGCCAGATGTGTGAGCTCAGCTGGTCCGTGGAGTTCCTAATGTGCAGTGCTGTGTTGAGGCAGCAACCCCATGCAGCAGTGGCAGGACCAGAGCACGGCAGGCTGCGGGCAAGGCGCCGGAAACCATCCGTGCGGCTCGGCACCTGCTTGTGTTGCCGCCGGGCCATCTACAAACACACCGTGCGAATCCCGTTCTCTGGTTTTCCCGTGTCAGACGTGTGCCGTGACGACACGATTCACGTACCAACAACCACACACGGAAGGCTGCGGACCCCATGAGACACACCCGACTGGTACGAGTAACATGTTGCTACAAACCGGAAACTTTATTCCAAATGGGAAAAAGGAAACTTTTACTCATTTGTTCACTTGTACATATGTTTTCGGGGAAAGATCGATAACTCTTCAAACTTTCAAAAGTATATTTGTAAGAGAAAGTGTGTGCGCAAAAGAGGGAGGGAAGGGGGGAGGGAGAAGTGTGCACAGTCCCTGCTGTCTGACGAATCTTTAAAAGTGTTTTCCCCCAAGGGCAACCTCAGATCTTCATGACACCCAGGAGGGAGATTATAGTGCCATTTACAAGCGAGGAAGCCAAGGCACGGAGCTGGAGTGCCTGAGATGCGTGGCTAGCAGTGGATGGCGTGGCCTGGGACACACAGACCAGTGAACCTAGGCTGCAGTGACGGTCAGAGGTCACGTCCTAATCAGAGACCATCTGGCCCCACGGCAGCAGCTAGTCTGAAAGCCACACGATGGGGGAGCGTTGGGAAACGGAGTCACCCAGCACTTGCAGGGAAACCCGTCCCTGGGTGTTTCCACCATGGTAAAGCAGCCCAGGCCCTTGGGCGATGGGCTGGCCGCAGACACGGTCATGAGACATGGACAGGGCCCACTGCCATGGGGGCAAGACTGAGCACGCGCTCCCCGGGAGCAGGTGTACACACAGGTCCGACCGTACCGTGCGTGCCCGGACGTGGCAGCTCGGGGACCTGTGTGAAGGGGCCATGTCTAGGGCACTGTGCAGGTGGGAGGGGAAATAGGTCTGGATGCATCTCCCCCCACCCTCCCCAAGCCTCCCCACTCTGCACAGGGAAGGAGGCGGCCAGGACACTCGCTTGAGAACATGGGACACACAACACTACAGGCGCGGACCTGTCTGCCTCGTGCCCTTCTGCCCACGGTGCCTTCTCCTTGCACTGATGAGCTATTTAGGCTCCCGAATTTATCTTCCAGTTTCTCACGGGCACTGAGGACAGAGACAGGGCTGTGGGACAGCAAGGTCCTGACACGGGTTCACACCTGCTCCAGGATATACGCTTCGAAAATCTCTCATACACGGGGGAGACGTGTGCCTCCTGATGAGACGGAGGAGGTGCCAGCAGACGGCCTGAGGCGGACACGGCATGTTAGAGACGGTTCCAGCCATGCACAGTCTGACACAGATCGTAGGAAGGGGGAATGAGCCACAGTTCTTTCATCATTCCGCGGGCGGCAAAGCCAGAGCCGCGGCCGCAGAAGCCACACCCCCAAATCCCCGACACACACATGCACATCTCCACAAAATGCTCGACACAGAGCTCCCCAACGTGTAAGAGATCACGGACGACGATCACAGGGACTCTGTCCAGGGAGAAAGGTTGCTTTAACATCCAGGAATCAATGCCGCGGTACTAATCGCACAACTGCGAACGTGCCCAGATTCACCATCCGTTCAGGTAAGCGATTCCCAGCGAGCTACCGAGAACGTACGGTCCCTTCCCCAAGCTGGTGTCGGGCATCCAACCTGAAACGAACACCGTCCGTGAGTGGGTGCTTTCCTCCCAAGGAACGGAGGGAGGCAGGCTCTTTGCTGTCGCCGCTCCCACCGACGAGGCCTCGCAGACCCCGCCCGCGCGTCAGGCAAGAACAAGGAAGTAAAGGCGCGTGAACTGACGGGGAAGAGAGGGAGCGGTTTCCATCCACAGACAACGGGACCCGCGACAGATGATCTGAGGGCACCTGTCACTGACTAACGAGGGGGCTCAGCGAGGTCCCCGGAAAGGTCAGCAAGCAGTGCTTGTACCCACCAGCGGTGACAATTCAGAGACGTGGCCGAGATGACAATGAGGCTGCAGACGCAGCGGAAGGCACCCGTGCGGGAATTCCTGTAACGGGGAAGGCCTGGATCCCAGAGAAGCCCCCACCCCTGCTGAGCACCGTGTGACTCGCACGTCGATATATGAGACGTCTTCACCGCCGTCAACTCAACAGCCCGGGATTGCAGTCCTCCCCAAGTGGTCCATACAGCAAGCACGACCCCCGAGGCTTCATCAGCCTTCTCGTGGAACATCTCACAAGACGCTTAAAAAAAGCCTATGAAATGCAAAGAACCTAGAAAAGGAAGGACAATCGTGACCAAAGCTGGCGGGCTGACCTCCTGCTAACCAGCAAGGGACAGCCACCCGGCAGTGAGACGCGGCACACACACGGACGCTTGCACCTGTGCATCTAACGGAACCCAGAGCACGTGCAGACGTCTGTGCCCACTGCTCGTCGGCAGAGGGGCCAACACAAGTCAGGGTAACAAGGACAGTCTTTTCAAAAACGGACGCCGCAGCAACTGGGGAGTCAGAAAAACCACCAAACCCAGAAACTTAGGTACAACCATGCACAGAACTTAACTTGAAATGGATCATAAGTCTAAGGATAACAGCAAAGTATTTCGATCTTCTAGAAGAAAACCTTTTGACCTCGAGGCTGGCCAAAACTTAGATTATGGTATGTCGTTGTTAGAGATCTAATGAAAATAAGTAATAAGTTAAATGTCATCAAAACGTATAAATTTTCTGCTTCATAACACAGGAACAAGAAAGGAGAAGAAGTCCTAGAGTGCAGCAGGTCTCCTAAATGCAGGAGCTCAGGAGTCCCGGCACGGCAGCCCGCTTTGCCAATGCAAGAACTGTATCCAGAACGGCAGCAAGCCACTGATAAGAGTAGGGGCCTCATGAAAGTAGAACACCTGAGTCAGAGCTTCAGCAAAGATATACACCCCCCCCAACAAAAGCCTCTGAAGAGCTGCTCTCCGTCATCAGGATGCTTCCCGTAAGCCTCAGTAGGCTGGGACACACCCACATTCCAGGGCCTGGAAGAAAGCTGGACAACGTGGTGGGCTACAGAGAGAGAGCCAGAGTCAGAAGCCTCCAGCATTCCTGGTGGGAACGTGCAGCCACTTTGGGAAGCTGTCCACAGACTTCCTAAAAAATTGAACTTCTCATTACTATAAAACCCAGTCATTGCACTTGAGGAGTCTACCTAAGAGAAATGAAGACACACGCCAACACCAGTAGCACAAGACCACCGGGATGCTGAGCACCGCGGGGGAAGCAGTTGGAAGGGGGCCCCAGGGAGAGTCTGAAGCGGCCGCTGGGCGAGGTCACTGGGATGCTGACCACCGCGGGGGAGGGGGGAGGCCCCAGGGAGAGTCTGAACTGACCGCTGGGTGAGGTTACTGGGATGCTGACCACCGCGGGGGAGGGGGGAGGCCCCAGGGAGAGTCCTCTACATATGAACGTCAGGCCCCACGGACACCCGAGACCTCTCTTCCCCTGGGCGTCATCACATCCACCAACAGTGCATGCACACTAAGCTCTCACTCCCTTTGGAACAACTTCCTTAGAAGCACATGCAGGGTTTTGCCAGTTGGGATCATGGCTGAAGCCCCATGGAGACCGTGGCAGTCAGCACCCAGCCTTCCCTCTGTGGAAGGGCCTGGGGCATGTACCGTGGGTGCAAAAGCAGCGTGCCACGCGTGACTGGCGAACATCCCTGGGGCGGGTAACGGAACAGGGCACTCGGACCGTCGGTGTGTGTGGACTCCCTGTGCCTCCTCATCCTCTGAGCTGGGAATTACACGGAGCGGGGGTGCAAAGAGCTGCTGGTGGCTCGCGGTCAGCCCTTCCGCGTGTTGCGCCAGAAAACAGGTTTCATCTGTGAAACCTCGTCCTCAGATGTGGGAGCCTCAGCCGTCCATCCGCTGCCCGTCTGTGCGTGGACGCGGTCTTGGTGAACGTTGCGCCACAGTGCACGGAAGGTGAGCGGGAACGGGCCCCTCGCATCTGGTCCCAGTGAACACGTGGGTCCTCCCGGAAGTTCACGTCCCTAAATTCACCTGAGATGGTCCGTAAATTCCAAACACGCGAAGATGTGTTTAAAGCCAAACTTGACGTCCCAGACGAGCGCCATCATCCCTTTGTGAAAACTCGTGGGGAATCTTTGCTTGGGGAGGGAGAGAAGGGGTGCACGAAGACGCAGACCGTCGCGGGCAGAGTCCACAGCGAGCGCGGAGCCCGATGTGGGGCTGGATGGCAGACACTGAGACCGAGACTCTGGAGGCTGCACCGACGGGCCTCTCGGCTGCCTCACGACCACGAGAACCATGACCACACTCCAGCCGCAGCGTGCACACACCACGGGGCAGGCACGGCGTCCCCGCACAGAGCGCTGCATCCTGCCCAGTCCCACAGGCACGCGGCTCTTCACCCACCTTCCGCGGTCAGACGGCTCCGGCCTCTGGGCAAGACTGGACATGTGATGTCCGGGCTGAACCTCCATGTGCCCCCTGCCTTCTCCCCACTGCACTCACGGCATTCCCCAAGTCGCAGAGTCCCTTCCTGCACAGTCTCCATGCCGCTTGAGAGAAACGACCTCTGCGTGCTGTGACCACTTGACCACCTTAATTCCCATGCGGGCACGCCTTTGGACCCGCTTTACAGAAAGGCGTCCTTTCGAGGCATCCCAGTCGCCCCCCTCGAGCACGGCTAACCTGCCAACATCCCAAGGGGGTTCACACGAGGCCATAGGGCCGCAAGAACTCCCCCGTGAGGGTGCTGGGCCTCGGCACTGAAACGCATGACCGACAAGGCGGACAGCGCGCTGAATGAGACCTCGGCCGTCGCGGAGAGTACGCATGCTGTAGCGGGGACGGAAACCACCATCCCTACAAAGGAACGGCCGGGAGCGCCGGCCCTTCTCATAGACTCTGCCGCTTTGGTTACATGCGTGATTCTGGGCATAGTCACCCCAGCACCAAGCTTGTGCGATGGAGTGGGAGAGTGACTCCGTCAGAGCTGAAGCAGTGGTCCGGGAGGCCTGCAGGGCACGCGAGCGTTCCCATGGCGTGTCCTAGAGGGCCTCGGCCCGGTGGTCGATAGCATGGCCACTGGGCCTACTTCCCAGTCTCCGTGGAGGCTTACTTTCTGGGAAATGCCGTCAGATCCACTGCAGCGGGCTGGAAAGGAACCGGTAACGGGGAGAGCCCAGGGCTGCCCTGCAGTGAGGTGCAGCGCGTCCTCTGCCCTTAGGGGCTGGTCTGTGGAGGTGGGGAAGCTATACAAGAGCGATACTACGATTCGGCTGCTCATGGGACCAGAGA
This sequence comes from Spilogale gracilis, assembly GCA_004023965.1. Taxonomy (NCBI): domain Eukaryota; kingdom Metazoa; phylum Chordata; class Mammalia; order Carnivora; family Mephitidae; genus Spilogale; species Spilogale gracilis. Next base: position 7,573 of record PITA01026719.1, read on the forward strand.
GCCAACGGAACATGTGCAGTGTTCCCAGGGACGTTAACATTCCCGCTTCAGGGGCATCCACCCGACGCACCAGCTGCCACACTTCCCGTCACACCCGGAGCCATCACCCCGTGATTCCCAACGCACACACCATCCCACGGCAGACACCCACCTCTGTTCGGTCCACGACCGTCTGACTCTAAGTACTTTGGACAGTTTAAGGAGAAAACCAGACAAACGAGGCATAAGACCTCGAGGTCACTACTTAAACTGAGAAGGAAGTGTGGAGAAGCCGGCACCTCAAACCAGAACTCGGGAAGACGGGAAAGGAGCTCCAAATCCCCACGGGACCACCGGTGTGCGGCTCTAGCAGCGACAAAATGCTTCAGCACACAGGGCTTCGTGTGCGGGGAAAACCCTGCCCGTGTGAGTGTTTTCACGTGGGACACTCTGCACCGGGGAGCCCCCAGGTCGCTAGGTGGCCCGAGGTCGCAGAAGCAAAGGTAACTTACTACTCGCGTCCCTGCAGATCTGCGAGTCGCTCGCACGGGTGGCCCGGTCCGGGGACTCGTGGCGGCTCCCAGCGGGAGCGCACTGGCTGGGCTGGGTGCCCCCCGGCTGTCGAGGGCTGCGGCCACTGGCGCGGGCCCCAGCTGCCCCGTGGCCGCAGCGCCCGCCTCCGTCCTCCCGGGCGTCTTGATCCTCTGCAGGCAGTCCCGGAGCATCGTCTGCGTGCTGGTCTCGCTGAGCCAGCACAGGAACAGCTCGTCCACCTTCATCTTCAGGACCGGCTGCAGGACTTTGCCCGGCGGCATCTCCACAGCGCCAGCCCTCCTTCCCAAGGAGCCCCAAGTCTGGCCCGAGGGGGCGTCCGCGCAGCAGGTGACGGCCGCCGGCGGGGACTGCGGACCCGGGGTCCCTAGGAGGTGGGGTTCGCGGGCCTGGAGCCCGTGGTCCTGGGGTCCCGGAGAGGAGGGGGTCCAGGGCCCAGGGTTCCTAGGGAGGCAGGGGTCGTGGGCCGAGGCCGGGGTCCTGAGGAGGCAGGAGTCGAAGGCCTGGGGTTCCTAGGGAGGCACGGATCGGGGGCCCGGAGCCCACAGTCCTGGGGTTCCCGGGTGTCGGGGGCCCAGGGTTCCTAGGGAGGCGGGGGTCTCGGGGCCTGTAGCGCCGGTTCACCGGTGGCAGGCCCAGAGCCCACGGTCCTGGGGTCCCGGGGAGGCAGGGATAGAGGGCCCGGAGCCCGCCGCCCTGGGGTGGCAGGGGTCCGGGGCCCAGAGCGCACGGTCCTCGGGTGGCAGGGGTCGGGGGCCCAGAGCCCGTGGTCCTGGGGAGGCTGGGGTCGAGGGACCAGAGAGCGCGGTCCTGGGGTCCCAGGGTCCCAGGGAGCCTGGGGTCGAGGGCCCAGAGCGCGTGGTCCTGGGGTCCTGGGGTCCTGGGGTCGAGGGACCAGAGGGCGCGGTCCCGGAGAGGCAGGATTCGGGGGCCCAGAGCGCGCGGTCCTGGGGTCCTGGGGTCGAGGGACCAGAGCGCGCGGTCCCGGGGAGGCAGGATTCGGGGGCCCAGAGCCCGCGGTCCTGGGGTGGCTGGGGTCGGGGGCCCAGAGCGCGCGGTCTTGGGGTCCCGGCGGAGGCAGAGGGTCACGAGCCCGGAGCCCGGAGTCCGGGGCGCAGGGTCCTGGGGTCCCGGCGGAGGCAGAGGGTCACGAGCCCGGAGTCCGGGGCGCCGGGTCCGGGTCCCGGGAGCAGGCGGCGGCCGGCCCAGCCCGGCGAGGAGGCGACGGGGCGAGGGGCGCACGTGCCCGGCCCGCCGAAGGTCCGGACTGCGGGCGGCGCCGACCTCCCGGGGGCTGCGCGCACTCCCGAGCCCGGCGGAGGAGGAGCGGCAGCAGCGTCCCTAGGCCCGCGCCGTTCTGGGCAGCTTCAAAACGGGCGCGCCGGCCGCCTTCCCAAACAAGGTCGCTTACGTCTCGCGTCACCGCGACGCGTGGCGTCATCACGCCGGCCCCGGGCACCGCCTACCGGCACGCACGCCCCTCCCCCCCGCTCCCGGCGCCGGGGCCTGCGTGTGGGGGGAGGGGAGCTGCCTTTTTGCAACTAGAGCGGGAGGTGTTTACGGGCTCGGTGAGGACGCCCACGCAGGGCGGCCGCCCCATCCCAGGTCTTCCTGTTTCCTGGCTTTTTTCGGGGTGCACCCGACGTCCGGGAGGCGACCTGCGGGACGCGGACGTGGGAGCATGCGCAGTGCGTGCCAGCCGAGAGCGCGCCGTTGGCCTGGGGCGGTGCGCGGAAGGGGACAGGGAACGGGCATGCGCCGTGCGTGCCCAGCGGGAGCGAGCGAGCCGGAGAGGGGGCGGTGGATGGGTGGCAGGCATGCGCAGTGCGTGCCCACTAGGAAGCAGCCGGAGGTGGGGCAGAGGTTAGGTGCTGGGCATGCGCAGTGCGTACCCACCGGGAGCGAGCCGGAGCCGGACAGGCGCTGGGTGGCGCGCATGCGCGATGCGCGCTCGCCGAGCACTAGGACGAGGGCGCGCGCGGCGGAGGTCGGGAGCGAGCGCGAGGCTAGGCGGGCGGACTTGAGTTTCAAAAGCGCGATTTTAGCTGGGAAAGGGCCGCGGGAGCGTTAATTATGTTTACCAGGCGGTTATGATACGTTGATCGCGTGCAACTCGTCTAAAATAGGCTCTTTAGCGTGAGAACGAACGGCGTTTATAATTGCAAAATAATGTCTTTGGTTGCAGGTGGAATTAGTTACCCGAATAACATTGTGCCCCTCCCGCAGCTTATTTCCGTATTTCCCGTGTGTACTTTGAACGGGATCGTTACCTCGTGCGCTCTGTGTCTTGTGTTTTGGGGTTTGATTTTGTGTGGGGGCTTTTTGGGGGGTGGTTTTTTACGGAGTGTTTGTGTTTTTTTTTTTTTTTTTGTAAAGACGTTTTCTTCTCTCTAACATGATTTTGTAAAAACAAGTTTTCACTTGGCTTTTTCCCCTTTTAGCGTGTAATTTCAAGATTTTAAGAGTTGGGTTCTTCTCCGCCATAGGAGTCTAGCCAGACTCCCCGAGTGTCTGGTTTTACTTTGTGTGCATACGGATTTCCAGCTCAATATGTGCTCCCCCTACGGAACTCCAGGTCTGTGTTCACTCGCTCATGAGAGCGCCATAGGCAGGAATCCTATGACGTTACTTCTGTTAATTGGGAAGGCACTGCTTGTGTGGGATGCTGTCGTTTCTGGAGAGAAGGAGATATTCACACAGATCGCCCTTTGGCTTTATCGCATACAGACATCTTGTCAACGAACAGACGAGCCCTTCACCCCCGGTCTTTAAACGAGCTGCCACTCATCGCTGTGGCTTTGCAGAGCAAAGGGCTTTTTTGAGCCCCTGCACAAGACGGCTTTATACGTCCTGGGGCCCGGTGGTGAGGCCCAAGGTAGCATCGGGCGGCGGCCAAGTGGACAGAACTAAGGTCCAGAATAGGAACACAGTGCACCTTCAGTGTGTGCTGGCCCCGCTAAGACCCGTCCTGCCAGGACAAAGAGGTGCTGTGGGCCGCCGAGGCCCCAGGAGCCAGCTTGCCCTGAAACAGGAGCACTGTCTTGTGCCGATGACGAGGGGCGCTTCCCAGGCTCTGCCTGATGTCCAGTGGGTGGCAGGAGGACCCCACCCCAGGACAGAAGAACGGGGTGGCCAGTGCTCTAGTGGATAGGGAGATTCTGGAGGACTCCGCGTGGAATGCGTGCTGAAGAGGAGCTGAGCCACCCGCCCTGCTGGGTTAGCCTGGGAGAGTGGAGAGGAAGGCGCTGGGATGGCGGGAGGGGGGTTGCTCTCCTTCGCCCACCTGAGCCCAGTTCCCTCTGTTAGCTGCAACCCACCGGGCCCCTCAGAGCAGGTCCACACGCCCTCAGCTTCAGTTCCATCAGGGGCCGGCGGCTTGGAAAGGCAGGCTTTCCCCACACGCCATCCCTGAACCACAAAATAAGAATGTGTCTGTCTGAGCTGGGATTGTTGATAGCACCCCCACTGGGGAGGGAAGGGGCCCTAAACACAGTGCCTGTGACGTCAGATCTCACGGGTCCCAGGCCGACCCTAGGCTGCAGACATTCACTGGAAATCAGTAATATCTGCCAAGTGCATTCATCCGAAAGGAGTTTGTTTCTTTTCTTTCTTTCTCTCTCTCTCTCTGTTTCTTTCTTTCTCAATATCTCTCTGTCTTTCTTTCTTCTTTCTTTCTTTCTTTCTTTCTTTCATTTTAAATCTCTGATTCTATCATGGGAACAAACTCGGTCAACTCTTGGTTTTGGCTCAGGTCATGATCTCAGGGAGCCCCGAGTTGGACTGCTGCTCAGCGGGGTGTCTGTTTCAGGTTCTCTCTCCCCCTCTCTGCTCCTCCCACTCGTGCCCTCCCTCTCTAAAATAAATAAATAAATCTTCAAAAAGGAACCCCAGAAGAGCCATAAATGTGCCTGTGTTTGGTTTCAAGGGATCTCCTTCCACGAAGCTAATCAGGAGCTTAACCACGATCCTGCATGAGGTCCTGAGTGGAGGGGCTGTGTCTAGACACTCTTAGGACACAGGGACAAAGAACGGAGAAAACATCCATTAAAACTTTCCAATCTAAGCAGTGGTGTTTAAATGCCGTATGGACCTGGTAATCAGGAAAGATGATTTATTTTGTTAGCACCGATCTTAATAAGCATTCAGAGAAGAATAAAAACTGTTGATCAAAACAACAAGAGGAAAAAAATTGATAACAGCGCTAACCAAACTACAGAGAATGGGAAAGTCGTAAATGCTAAAAGATTAAATACATAAAACATCGGAGGTTCTTCAGAGCTCCCCTATCTGCAAAGGAAAGAGTTTTAGGACCTTATGCACACATGCATTTTTTTTTCATACGTCCCTGTATTTTCCTGATTTCAGGATCTGTTTTAAGCAGAACCGTGGGCCCAGGACCTCCAGACAGTGTGGCTGTGTGTCTCCACCATCCTGCAAATGAGGGTCCACCACGGAACTATATGTTTGCGTGCGGCCAGTGCTGGGATGCTTGTGAAGTCTTCCCTGCTTGCTATCAAGTTGCCTGACTCCTCAGTCCCTTCTCTTTAATTTATTTACAGTGTATTTATTATGCTAGAATGTGGCATAATTAAGATGGGGCCTATGGGGTCGTCTGAGTCTGTGCTACAAGCCCGAGGACAGAGACAAATAAAAGACCGTTCATGATCTCAAGGATTTCCTAGTCTAATGCGGTGGGAGCGGGGATTTGTGGAATTAGATCATTCAGTGCGTAGTTATACAGAGAACGTGGAGGTGTGAGGAGAGAAAGAATACGGAGGAGCTGCCGGCTGAGGGACGGAATGTGAGCGCTCACAGAGGTGGTGCTCAGTAAGTGGATGTGTTCAGGACAATGTATACTCGAAGCAGAATGAATCAGAGGAACACACAGGGAAAGGGGCTGCAAAGGCCTGTGGGGGGCTTCTCAGCCAGGCAAGGAGGTCTGCACTTTCTCATGCACAAACAGTCGGATCGGATGCTGCACAGAGGTCTGCACGACCCTATGGCTGGACGGTTGCTACAGTGCGGCTTGCAATGACCTGATGGGTGGGAGGGTGCCTGGTCCCCCGTCTCCTTGGGAAAGGGTGGGAAACACGCTGTGGGCTGGTGGTGACTCTTAGCATTTGATCCGTAACAACACGAAAGGCAGCAGTTTGGAAAAGCACGCGCCAGCTTGCAATCCGAATTTTAGAGAGGATACGGACAGCTCCCAAAACTGCCCAGTTGAGAAAAGACTCGCGCCCCACCCAGTAAGAAGTATATGCATTACAATGCTGCCTTGGGCAGCGGGGAGACCCAAGGCAGTTTTCTTCCCCATTGTGAAAACCCTTGAAAGAATGAAGGTGCACAGACCGGCTCCCAGAGGGAGCCCTGAGTCCCTATGACCAAGTTTAGGGGGAAGGGCCAACCCGGACTGGCCAAAGACCCGCCATGGTATAGATACTCTAAGTAGACACTCTGTTACAAAGTAGCAGCTGACTGATACATACAATTGGACCCATTGTATCAAGCGGGAGATTGAAAGGATCAAATATGTCTGATGCATCTGGGGCTCCTAGATCTGGCGAGGAAGAGGAGGATCAGTTACAGACGTAGGAAAGCAGGCAGTAGTTAGCGGGCTGTTGGGGCCTGATGGCTGGGAGTCTGAGATCCAGGCAGTACCGACGCTGCTTCCTCCTGAGGCCTCTGCTCTTGGCGTGTAGACAGTGTGTCTGTGTCCTCACATGGTCATCCCTCTGTGTGTCTCTGTCCTCATGTCTCCTTACAAGGACAGGAGTCATTTTGCATTGGGGTCCATCCCAATGACTTCCTTTTACCTTAATCACCCCTTTAAAGACTCCATCTCCAAATACAGTCCCATTCTGGGGTCCTGGAGGTGAAGGTTTTCATGTGTATTTATAGGGGTGGGGACACAGTTCAGCCCACAACAAGGAGAAAGGATGGGTTTGAGAGGGGTCTTGGCACATGAACATTATCAATCGCTATCCCTTGTGAATGTTAACTCTCTAAACAGCCGCAGAAAATATTCAGAAGTGGAGGAAAAGCTTTGTGTCTATTTGCTCCCTTTTCATGATTTCCATCTCATTATTAAGATTCTCTGCTGAGACATCATGTTTCTGGTCTGCTTTAGATCCTCAGGCTTGTTTTATACATCCATTTAAAGAATGGCAACGGAGTCTGATGTCTGGGCGCAGGGTGCATGATTCTTACATAAAATGTCCAGACTACAAAAATCCATGAAAGCAGAAAGCAGATTAGTGGTCACAAGGTGCTGGGGAGGGGGCTGGAGAGGGACTGCTCCTGGGGACATGGTCTCCTTTTGAGGGGATGAGAATGTGCTGGAAGCAGATACAGGTGGAGATCGCACACCTTTGGGAGTGTGCAAAATGCCACTGAGTTGTACAGTTTAAAGTAGTTATTTTTAGGGGAGCCTGGGTGACTCAGTGGTTAAGCGCCTTCAGTTCAGGTCGTGATCCCAGGGTCTCGGGATTGAGCCCCGTATTGGGCTCCCTGCTCAGTGGAGAGAGCTGTTTCTCCCTCTCTCACTCCCCCTGCTTGTGTTCCCTCTCTAGCTGTCTCTCTCTCTGTCAAATAAATAAATAAAATCTTTTAAATAAATTAAAAATAAAAGTAGTTACATTTATATTATGTGAATTTCAACCCAATTTTTAAGAAAAGGAAACACGTAGGTAGAGAATAAATGAGAGGAGGTCAAAAGAGAAACCTGGGTGAGGAGTGGGAAGGCGAGACGGTGATGGATCCCGAAAAGGGTGCTGGGAGGGAGAGGGATAAGGCCTCCTTGAGGAAAGGCATGCAGTCCGGCCGAGGGCCCGCCTCAGGCTGCACATAGTCTCCCCGTTGCCACAGCGGAGCTCGGGGACCATTCTCTGCTTCTGCATTCTGTGTGGCTCTGCAGATAATTCAGGTTTCCGGGTACTGCTCATGGCTAACTTTGCTCGATGGTTTTCTCATCGTTTCTCTTTCAGTTTTTACAAGCATCTTGGTGTGTAAGTCTGATTCACATGCCTTGTTTGAGGGGTGAAGCAACCAGGCGTTTGGAGACGTTTACCTGCAGGTTGCATGAGTGAAAACCAGACAGACGTGGTCAGAAGCCCACGGTTTCCTCTGAAAATTATAGAGACGACTGTTCCCTCCACCCTGGTGTGGACATTCAGAGGCTACCCCTAAAGTTATGTCCACGTCCTGTCCTCCAACCCTGGAAGGGGACCTTAATTGGAAATAGGTCTTTGCAGATGTGCTGAAGGGAAGGATCTGAGATAAGCTCATCCTGGATGAGGGTGGCCCTAAATCCATGACTAATTTCCTTATAAAGGATGGGAAAAGAGACATAGACACAGAAGAGAAGCCATGTGAAGACAGAGGCAGAGATGGGAGGGACACGATCAGCAGCCTAGGGACACCTGAAGCCCCAGAAGCTGGAAGAGGCGGGAAGGATGCTCCCCTGGAGTCTCGGGAGGGAGCACAGCCCAACCCGCCTGGATCGCAGGGGTCCTGCCCCGCCTGGATCTCAGGGGCCCTGCCCCGCCTGGATCTCAGTGTCCCTGCTCTACCTGGGTCTCAGTATCCTGCCCTGCCTGGGTCTCAGACTCTGGTCTCCAGAGCTGGAAGGAGATGAATTCCTGTGGTTTTTTGCACCCGGTTTATGGGAATTTGTTATAGATGCCCAGGAACTAACAGCCTGAGTACTTGTTAAAATGCAAAGATTCTGGTGAAATAAGGCCGGGAATGTGTGCTTTGATCCACCTAGGAGAGGCAGCCCTTGAGGAGGCTCTGAGAAACTCTGTGTAGTGAGTACAATTTGTCCATTTTGTGTATTTTAAACATTGGGGGAAAGTCAAAGTAAATTAACCCTTCACCTGAAGATAGCCAGGGGTGCCTGGTATGTGGTCTCACCCTCACCGGAGAGCACCAGTTTTGTTTTGTTTCATTTTGTTCTTTGGAGTAGTAGTGGCAGATCTATGCTCTGTAATAGATCTGGTGAGTGGAAATGTGTTTTTTCCACGGCCCAGTGAATGAATATTTGCGTTGGGGCAGGAAGTGGGGGAAAAGACTGGCCACATCCCCTCCTAAGGCTCCAGTGTTTAAGATGCGAATTGCAACGGGCACAGCGATAGCTCCTGCAAACGCTATGCAAGACGGGATTGTCCTGCTGCGTTATCTGGGTGCCCGTGAGCTCCCTGAGGGGGACCCCCCCTTGGGCCTCCAAGCACAAGGCCTCCTGGAGGTGCTTTGCCTTCTTTTTAACTCATGCAGACTGCGTCCCGATTCACTGGAGGACGGCCAGAGACCTTGACAAATATGTCTTTGTCCCGTGTGCCCGTTGCCAGCACTTGTTTGCAGAAATAAAAGTTAAGTCGGAAAATGCCCCTTTTCCATTTTCATCTGTGATCGAATTCTCTCCTGACCTCCTGGTCCCCCATGGCTGTGTTTCAGGGTTTGATGATAAGGAAAAGAATTTTGTATTTGGATAATAAAATTTCCTTACTTGCCTTCAGCAACCTTCAACTCAATTTCCTGTCCCTGGAGACAGTGTATATTATAGAATAGAATCAAATTCCTTATTCGTAGGGAAAAAGTTCCAATTTAATCTGAATATTCAGCGCTTTGCCCTGGTCAGGGTGATGGATGGCGTATGGAAATGATTCTGGTTCAGGTAATCAAATGGCAGAAGGCACTCCAATATTGAGAGAAATAATGAAGTCTATTCAATATTCTATACCGTGCAGAAACGCACATCGCACCGCGGAGACCGTGCGTTCTCTTATTACCTTCCCAACGCCAGCTCCGTCGCAGAAATAAACGATAAATAAATAAATAACGGGCGGCCGCTAATGAAGAATTAATGTGCGTGAGAGCACGTGCCGTGGGACAGCTGTGCGGGGCAAAGGACAGTATTTACCAGGACAGATGCGGATCGCGGAGAGGAGCGGGTCTCCTTGTGAAAATGAAGGGAAATTTCCAGGTCTCAGCAGAGACGTGTTTCCAGATAAGGGCCTAGGAGAGAGGGTAGATTAAACCTTTGGGGGTGAGGGAAGAGTTAGAAGCTCTTTGTCAGCCGTAAATCCTGCCGCGTGTTGGAAATCTGGGACGGCCGGAGATAACGCCTCGGGACGGCCTGGGAAGGACTCGGGGCTGGGCGTGACTCGGTGGCAGGGTCAAGCATCAGCAGCAGAAAATGACGAGACTCAGGGCCTGGTGTCGGAGCCGGGGTCCGGGCTGCTGTGCTTGTGTAAGTGGTCTGGGGGATGCTCGGGACAAGCACAGGGAGCCGCATTTCCCAGGCCGCCTCCCCTGGGACCCCTGTCTACTGTGCGTCATAGTGACGCCGATCACCGTCACCCATCCTGCTCCCTAGATGAGATGCGTTTTCCAACGGCCGCCTTTTCTTTACGCCGTGGACGCTGGACACGAGGCCCGGTTCTTCCGTGGTCCACAAGCAGGTGACGTCTCGGGTGGAAAAGCAGAGCGCAGGCGAGCTCCGTGGCGGGGCAGCCCGGCTCTCTGGGCCGCGTGTCCGGAAGAGTTCGCCTCTGAAAGTTGTGTCACACAGGCGAGCTCTCGTGCGCACTCTGTCCTTGTAGGCGCTGGTCAGCAAACAGCCGGGGCCAGCGGGGCAGAGATGACCGACATGCCACAGGGACTTCAGTGACCTCGGCACCCCTGGTCTGCTTACGGCCGTGACCTCACACTGACCTGCGCGTGACCTCACCTTCTCCCAGTGACCTCTGCGTCCTCACCATCCCCTGGGTGACCTCTGCGTCCTCACCGCCCCTGGGTGACCTCTGCGTCCTCACCGCCCCTGGGTGACCTCTACGACCTCACCGTCCCCTGGGTGACCTCTGCGTCCTCACCGTCCCCTGGGTGACCTCTGCGTCCTCACCGTCCCCTGGGTGACCTCTGCGTCCTCACCGTCCCCTGGGTGACCTCTGCGTCCTCACCGTCCCCTGGGTGACCTCTGCGTCCTCACCGTCCCCTGGGTGACCTCTGTCACTCAGTCACCACCGGTCTGCCCCCAGAAGCGACCTCTGCGTGACCTGGATGTGAATATGGCCTTAGGTGACCTCTGTGACCTCACCACTCTCGTCTCACGCATGTGACCCCACAATGACCTGGACACAGACCCCATCCTCCGGTGGTCCTTGTGACTTTAAGCTACGTGCACTTTTTCCTCTTGGCCCTGCTTTGCTGACCCTTCCTCACCTGGGCACGGGCAGGACCCCAGGTGGCCGAGCAGCCCCTGTCTGTCACGCTTTCTCCTGGGCTGGACGGAAGGTGCAATCAGGCAGAGAGCAGGGCTGTGGGGGCTTTGTGGGGACCCTGACTCCACCAGCCTCACTCCTGGGGCTCCAGTCACCTCCCGACGGGCCAGCCTCATCATGCTGGGGCTGTCCCTCCCCTGGCTCCCTGAGCAGCTCATAGCCCTTTGGCAAATCTCTTCCTTTGCTGTGCCGCTCGGAACACAGGTCATCGCACTGAGCTCTGCAGGTCTCAGATCTGTATTTAAGTTTTTTTTATTTAGGGGCACTTGGGTGGCTCAGTGGGCTAAACATCTGCCTTCAGCTCAGGTAATGATCCTGGGTCCTGGATTGAGCCCCACGTCGGGGGTTCCCTGCTCACTGGGGAGTCTGCTTCTCCCCCTACTCTCCCTGCTTGCTCTCTGTCTCAAATAAATAAATAAAACCTTTCAAAAGTATTCAGGTAAAATTAATGTAACATAGAACTAACTATTTTAAAGTGAACAATGCACTGGCATGTGGTACATTCGTAATCTTGTGCAGCCGTCCCCTCTGTCTGGTTGCAAACATTCCCATCCCCCCCAAAGAAGACCCCGTCCCCGTGACCGGTCATTCCCCATCTGCTCCCCAGCCCCTGGCAACCAGGAATCTATTTCTTGCCCATAGATTTGCATGTTCGGGGTGTTTCCTATAAACACGGTCACGGGCAGTGTGTCCTTCTGACCGCCATGACCTCGACGGCCATCCACACGGTAGCAGGTGTCAGACCTCCGTTCCTCTTCGGGGCTCATTCACGGTCCCCTGTGTGGGTGGACCAGACTTTCATTATCTGTTTATCTGTCTGCGCGCACTTGGGTTCTTTCTGCCTTCTGTCTGTTATGAATCACAAAATGCTTCATGTTTTCTTTATTTTTTAAAAAAGATTTTATTTGTTTGACAGAGAGAAACACAGCCTGAGAGGGAACACAAGCAGGGGGAGCGAGAGAGGGAGAAGCAAGCTTCCCGCCGAGCAGGGAGCCCGATGTGGGGCTCGATCCCGGGTCTCCGCAATCATGACCTGAGCTGAAGGCAGTCGCTTAACCAACTGAGCCACCCGGGTGCCCCCAAAATGCTTCATATTTTAAGGGAAGAGTTCATCCTGCTATGTCAGTATTTTCTCTCTGGTAACCAGGGCTCTGTCTCATTAATTCTGGGCCTCAGTTTCCTCCTTGGTGACATCATCAAAGCCCTCACTTTGCATGTTCTGCTCAGCATTTGGTACGCTGACTTGGGAAAAGCCCTGAGAACCATTTTTCAACCTCAGAATAGCATAGAATTTTATTTGGGAATAGGATCTTTGCAGATGTGATAAGGGAAGGATCTGAGATGAGGTCATCTCCGATCAGGACAATCCCATGTACAATGCCACTGTCCTTATAAGAGACAGAAGAAGAGACACACACAAGCCACGTGAAGATAGAGGGAGAGAAGAGAAGGACGTGGCCACTAGCGCAGGGATGCCTGGAGCCCCAGAAGCTGGAAGAGGCAGGAAAGACCTCTCTTGGAGCCTCAGGAGGGAGCATTTTCCTGCCCTGCCTGGATCTCAGTGGACCTTCTCCACCTGGATCTCAGGGGCCCTGGCCCACCTGGATTTCAGACTCCTGGTCTCCAGAGCTGGGGGAGGATGCATTCCCATGGTTTTAAGCCCCCAGTTTGCGGTCATTTGTTGTGGCTTCCCCCAGGAGGCTCACAGAGCACACAGCGCCCATCTCCACTGTGGCCATAGAGCGTAAAGATCTACAATGAGCCCCTACTTGCTATCACCAAGTGCCCCTCCAGTGCCCTTCAAAGATGAGAGACACTCCTCTGGGACCCCGGCAGGGTCATCCGGTACAGCCTTTAAGTAATGGGGGAAAAAACTCTTTTATTTGATTATGTTGCATGAAACAAACAAACAAACAAACAAAATATATATGTAATTGAGGAGCAAATGCAAAATTGAGATTGGGTCACCTGCATGGGTGGGGGACATATAGGGAAGGTGCGTAACGTGGGATGGCTAACTCCCATCCAAGTATGTTTATTTAATTTAATGCACAGGTTGTATCCCTTTTCGTGTTACCTTAGATCCTCTTTGGAAGCAAGTCTGTGCTGCATGCGGAGAGTGCCATGACCTTCGCTCTGCCGTTCAAAATCGTCACTGTGGGAACTCTCAGGGAAACAGCCCCAAAGCAAGCACAGGCCTCCAGCACCGTCACACCCATGCCTAGGAAGCATGCGAAGCAGTGAAAATGGCCGAGAATGTAGGTTGCTGGGTTCAGCGAGTTATGTTTCCTCAAGAAGGTCCACAAAGGAAGACAAGCGAGAGTGCAGACCATGGGAAAACGTGCTCGTTGCAGACGAAAGAGAGAGTGACATGGCAATCCAGGACGCGGGCTGTATCAGAACAACCTCCGAGAAAAACCAGAAGGTAATAGGCCAAAGGAACATATTTCCGTGAAAGTGGTAGAGGTAGTAAGGGATTTAAGAAATATTTTCTCCGTCTCCCAAAATTCCCATAGTGACACGCCCGTGAGCTAAAAATAAATGTGCATTAAGATTCTTCTGGAAAAGGTTAGGCTATAAATAAGTTTAGGAAAGGACCCGAGAGAAGGCAATCTCACTGTCCTCAGGAATGTGCCGCGTTAGGAGGCAGCTCACGGATTTCTCTTTCAGGGGGAAAAGATTGTTTTCTGGAAGGTTCTTTAGTTTTATTCAAATGTCAGACACAGGAGTTGTTGCTCTGGTGAACATTTTGCCCCTGAACTTAAATGAGGCAGAAACTCTTAGGATCTGGGCGTGATACTGTCTTGTGTTTCGATCAGCGTGAATTCAGCTCTGTCGGTGTTCGATGCACAGACGCTGGTTTTTCCTGCTGAAGACGGACATTTGACTCCGAGCGTGGAAGGCGCATTTTTCTTAACGACGCGGGGCTGTATTTCGGGGAGCCGAAGTCAGTGATTTAGATCGTTTATTATTTTTTTAAAGGATTGTGAAAGACATAGGTCCTTTGTGTGGGGAGAACTTGAAAACTTCAGCCGCAGTATACAGAGAACGGAATCTCTCCTGTTCCAGCCTCCCACCGCCCCCTCAGCGAAGACAGCGCCGTATTTCTTCTCCAGATGTGACTAGTCACGATGAAGGGATGATTGCTGCACATGCAGGGGTGGGGAGGAGTGGGACTCTCCTTGCTTCGGGGAAGAAGGGGCCTGTGTCGCGGCTCTGAAGCCGGGAAGGACTGTGTAAGACAGGACTCGGGGGGCCCTCTCAGTGGGGTGCTCCAGAGTGGTGTAGAGATGCGACGCACACAGGAAATTCGCCCCCGAAATGCGGGTGAGGGTCCCAGCACAGAAAGCAGCCAGGCAGTGGGTCCTGAGGCGGGAGTGAGTTCTCCACTGCGAGGCAGAACCAAGGCTCTGGACTGCAGCCTACGCACTGAGATAGCGTGCTCCTGCGCCAGCCATGCTGGTTAGTAGGGCCTTGTAGTGATGGGGTAGGGGCCCACGGGGACACTCTACACGCAGCAGACAGCATGCCGTTTGCACTGTTCACAGAGAACGAGAACGAAGCTGGCAGTTCCTCGAGGGTTAAAGATGGGCTTGGCCTGTGACCCAGCAGTGCTGTGGGTAGGCATGGCAGGACCGGAGTGTGATGTGGGTGTTGGTCACTGGTGGGGTCACTGGGCTGTGTATGTGTGTGTGTGTGTGTGTGTGTCCTGCCCCACCTGGATCTCAGGGGTCCTGCCCCGCCTGGATCTCAGCATCCCTGCCCCACCTGGATCTCAGGGGTCCTGC
>PITA01026720.1:5780-22261 GCA_004023965.1 Spilogale gracilis
GGTGGTGGTAGTGGTGATGATGGTGATGGTGGTGATGGTGGTGATGATGGTGATGGTGATGGTGGTGATGGTGGTGATGGTGGTGATGGTGATGGTGGTGATGGTGGTGATGGTGATGATGGTGATGGTGATGATGATGATAGTGGTGATGGTGATGATGATGATGGTGATGATGATGATGATGATGATGGTGATGGCGATGGTGGTGATGGTGATGATGATGATGGTGATGGTGATGATTGTGGTGATGATGGTGATGATGATGGTGATGTTAGTGAAGGTGGTGATGGTGATGATGGTGGTGATGGTGGTGATGGTGGTGGTGGTGGTGATGGTGATGGTAATGGTGATGGTGGTGATGGTGATGATGATCATGATTGTGATGGTGATGGTGATGATGGTGGTGATGATGGGGTGATGACATAAACTCTTTTGTTTTATATTTTATTATTATTATTTTATTATTTTTTCAATGTAAACTTTTATTTAGTTTCCCTTTCCAGCTCTTCTCTTCTGCCGAGCTCCCAGTGCTGGTAGCACTCTGGAACCCTCACATCTTGGGGGCATCCCTCTAAGTGTCCTTGTGTGCCTGTCCCCCAAGTAGAGTCATGTGTGTTTGCCCCAAAGCAGTCTGTACCTGTGGGAACTGTTTAAATTTCTTATTTTGTGTGACGCACAGGAGACATTAAATGTTTTTTAGTTAGCAAGTTACATAAAACATTGTTACATGAGTGTGGGCACCTGGGTGGCTCAGGGGGTTAAAGCCTCTGCCTTCAGCTCGGGTCATGATCTCAGGGTCCTGGGATCAAGGCCCACATCGGGCTCTCTGCTCGGCAGGGAGCCTGCTTCTTCTCCTCTCTCTCTGCCTGCCTCTGCCTACTTGTGATCTCTCTCTGTGTCCAATAGATATATAAAATCTTTAAAAAAAACATTGTTACATGAGTGTAGAAAGAAAAAAAGACTTTTTCCTATGAGAGCTAATATGGATGTATTTAGAATGATCTTTTAAAAGTGCATGTGTCAAAATGTCTAATCCGAGGTGGGAGGGACACCATCAGCAGTGGGGCCCTGGGCTCAGGCTGTCCCAGGAACGTCCCGTGCCCTCGACACACTGAAGTTAAAAGTGAAGCTGGAGTCTGAGTCGAGCGAGGAGTGACTACAGCGGCCTGTGTGTGGAGAATGATGGGAGGGCTTCAGTAACAATAGAAAAAGCACTGGCCCTATCTTGAAAGCTTTGAAAATAAGTATTAACGTTTCAGAGAAAGTGATATATGCTGCGTGTGACTTTCCTTGAAACTTCAGTGAGCTCGTTCAGGCAAAGGGACATCGTAAGACCCTCACGGTGTTGGACAAGCAGCTTCCTTCCCCACGGTGACCGATCAGAATCAAATCGCAGCCAAGGGAGTGGCAGCACAGTGGCCGGGATGTCCCCGGGGGCCGCTCGCAGGGCGCAGTGATGCGGACGGACGCTGAGCAGAACCGCCGCAAGGCCGAGAGCGGCTCCCTGACCCCAGCACTGCTGCGTGAACACCGTGTCCTGGGAGCGCCTTCAGGCCACGTGTCCAGGGCCCTCCTCTTCGCCAAGTCTCTGGAAAGCACTTTCTTCCTCCTTCCCAGGCGGCCGATTCTGGGAACGGGCACTGCAGAGGCGGAGTGGCTGTCTGACCAGTGACCCTTGGTCACAGATTAAACAAATGTGTAAAAGCTAGCCGTAAAACAAACTTCCTGGGCTCCAGCTGTGCCTCCCCTCCCTCGCCTCTCCCTCCCACCCCCGGCACACCCCCAGCACCATCACCGCCTACAACGGGCTCCAGGCAGCTGGCTTGCTGTGCCGAGGGCCTGTGCGCCCCTGGGGCTCTGTCACCTCCCCAGACCTGCCTACCCTACCTCCCAGGGGGACGTGGGCCCCCTCCCTCCCGGGCCTCGCCTGAGCACTGCCAGGGCACAGCCCACAGGGGCCGGCGCGCAGTGTGGTGCCGGGAGCCTGCTCACCGTGCGGGGCTCGGCCACACGGTGCGTGCCCTGACTGATCAGGGCCTGACCACGGCCAGGAGGTGGTGCATTTGGGGCTTGGCCCCAGCTAGCAGCACAACCATCAGCCGATGAAACAGGAAGTGACAAAATCTCGTCTTTGGGATTTATTTGTGTCTTTGCTTATTTTTAATTGAGGCATAACCAGCATAGAGCATATTTCAGGTGCATAGTGCAACGATTCAATATTTGTATAGACTGCCGGCCCAGGCCTGCTCTGGGGAGACGGAGTCCTCCCAGGAACCCCGCACAGGCCGCACGTGAGCACTGCTGTGGATGGCCCTGCCTCCCCGACTTTCCAGGTTGGGGCGGCCTGTTAGTTCCCTCCTCCGTCTGATGTGGAGGGAGCGTCCCCACGAGGGGAGGCTGTCACGGGTCTGCACGTCTGACATGGCAGTAGAGGGGCCTCCGTGGGGGACCCAGGGTCCATGAAATCAGATGCTGCCATCAGAGGGCTCTGGGCCCTGACTCTGGCAGGATCCTCTTCCCAGCGCCTGGAGGAAATGCAGGCCACAGAGGCCAGGCTTGTCCCTTCAGTCTTCCGCCTGACACTTCCCCTGTGTGGGACACTCCTGAGTCTGGACACCATGCCCCACACTTGTGAAGGCGTGTGTATGCGGGCCAGTCCAGCATGGGTGTCTGTGCACGCTCGTGCTCTCGGCACGTGTTCGTTAAACCCTCGGATTCACGGAAGACGTCAGGACCCCAGTGACGACAGCAGTCCTCCTGCCAATAAGATAATCCCCGAAAACACAGCCGTTAATGTATTGATCCACGGATGGCCTCCCTGGGCAGCCCCGCAGTGAGGCACCAGCTGGCAGCGGGCACTGCAGGATGGCGAAGACATGGGCGCTACCCGGCACCTGCTTGTGACCCAACCAGCATCTACACCAAGCGTGGTTCGTGATGCTGAACAGTCTCCTTCTGAAGCATCTTGGAGTCCTGGCAGAGCTGCTGCCCCGCACATGGGGCCCGGCGGTCGGGGGCACAGGCGCAGCCGCCGACCTTCACGGGGGACGCTCACGGTCAGGCTCAGAGGTGAGCGTCTCGGTGTCCGTTGCAGGGCAGCCTCCTGCAGACCAGGGCAACGGTCTTTGAAGACAGCCACCTGCTCGGATAACAGGAGCTGGACGCGAGAGTAAGCGCTGGACACACGCAGAGAAGCTCCCTTCAAGCGGCCGGGCCGGCTGAGTCCCGGAGGCCCACGCTCAGGGCTGCCCGCATATGGCAACATTTTTCCTTGACTTCATGTCAGAATGGTCCTTTTCTGGATCTTATGGACCAGAAAGATGCAAATGAGATTCCAAACTGTGCTGTTGGCGCCGACTTCGCCTTAGTAAGTGGGGGAATTCCAACTGTGAGAACAAAAATGTTTACCTTGCGCTCAATGTTTAATTCCCAAAGCCAAACTTACAGTTTTAAAATCCCAAGTTCACTGTCTTCCTAACCCAGGAAATGATGCAATTCAGTGCAAAACAACAAATACCGAGCTCGCTCTGCCTCCAGACTCGGCTGCTGCGGGGGCGGGGGTCCGTGAGCACCGGCAGGGCCCCACCCTGGCGGCGGTGACAGGCACGCGCAAGCAGCCACGTGATGTCGTGAGGACGGGAGACCTCGGCCACGGCTGTCTCCTGGCCCTCTGTGCCCCTCCAAAGTCAGAGCCAATGAGACAACGGGTGCTGAGGACAGTAATCAGAACTTTCGGCCCATGGTGCTTAGGGCCCAGATTCCCACTGAATACACACTCTTCGAACGCACGCATCATGCAGGGAAACACGTGTTCAACATCCACGATGCGCCACGCACTGAGGACAAGGCAGGGAAAGGAGCCCGTGCCCTTCGGGGCTTTGCTCTTAAGGTGGCACGGTGCCCCAGCTGCTTACAGAACACGGCTCCGCGCACGCCCCTGCACATGCGTGCACGCCTCCGCTGGCCGCTGGTGCTCCGACCTCCCGGGCTCCATCGCCATGCCCACACCCGCTGGCTTCCAGAACCTTCTCCAGCCCTTGGCTTCTCCAGGTCTCCGAGCCAGCATGATCTCCGGGACGCCCGCGTCAGGCCCCACACCGCGTCCACGGCTCGTGAAGCAGCGCGTCATCACATTGACACACGGACGCAACTGCTTCTCCCGCTCTGTGTCTCCCTCCGCCGCCTGTGCAGGACGTTCTCAGCCCCCTGGGCCCACCGCCCCGTCTCACCCGGGGACTGCAGGAGTGACTCGGCCATCACTCAGACTTTTGCTGGCCGGGTGATGCAATCTCGCGATCACCAAGGGTCAGACTCTGACCACAGAATCTTCCAGCACCCTGTGGACAGCCTGGCCGGTAGACAGCGTGCCATGGGACCCGTGAGCGTAGTCACACAGAGGCCGCGCTCCAGCGGGTTCCTTCAGAAACCAGGATGTCTGCAGGGCGACGGTCCCGCCCCCACTGAGCAAGCAGGCCTCACGTGCTCCAGGGGACTTGCCTCCCACGCGGCCGATTGGGAGCCCGCACCAGCTGGTCAGCACCGCGAGGCCCAGCACGCCCATTCTGCAAGAGCTGATCGTTGAGGCTTCTCGGGGACGCCGCACTGTTTCTGCAGCGACGAGCCTGAGCGCGTGCCCCTGTGAGCCCAGGACTCCGTGCACGGGCGCGAGGGGGGCGCTCAGCCCTCCGCCCCCCCCTAGTGACCAGCTGACAGATGTGCACTGTCTTGGGGAACAGACACTAGTCACTCATCCCCGCCGTCTGTCACTGGAGGTGGGCTCGCAGGATTTGTGCCTTTTGGTTTTATGCTATTGGACATTTTTCTTCCCTGTTCATTCTGAAAAGTAGTAAAGAGGAAGTGATTTTCATAGTTAAGAACCACTGCCTATTATGGTTCCAATGGTCTACACCCTGAGTGATGAACCAGGGCAGCTGGTAATTCCGGGACTTCCTGCATCTTGTCGCGTCTTGTCACGACTCGCGGGCCCAGTAACATCAGACAGACCGTCATCTCCACATTGCCGTGTATCTGCAGTCCCTGCTTTGCACGAGGCTTGCGGCTTTATCTGGATGGCGCAGAGACTGACCGGCTGACTCCCGCTGGAATCGCCGGTGGCCGCGTCCCCAGTCGGCACAGATTCCCACACGTAGGGGGCGGCGGGGAGCCGGGCTGTGCCGGACCGCGCGGCCGCTGGGATGAAGCTGCTCTCCAGGTCGACCGGAGGCTCCGGGGCGCAGGAAGAAGGCTGCTGCTCCCTGGCTGGACACACAGTCGCGTGGCCACGTCCGTGAGACAAGACAAAGCTGGTGTCAGGGGAGCAAGACGGAACTGCTGTTTGCACAGTTTGGCCACAGAAGGAGAGGATGGAAGGGCCGGGAAGGAGGGCTGAGACGAGCGCAAAGCAGAGCTCTGTGGTTCAGTGGAGGGCGGTCCACGCCTGCAGAAGACACTGGGTGTTTGCTCAGAAGACGGGCAACCTGGTGCGGCTCCACCCGCCCTAGACGCTCCCGCCGGCCTCCCCGTGCCCCTTCAGCCTCGTGCAGTTGACACGTGCCGCCTTCCTGCCAGCAAGGGAGGCGAGAGAGCGAGGACCCCTCCCCTCCGTGGGTACCTCCAGCCGCGGTCTGAGGCTGCGTGCCGTGGCTGCCGTGGGGTTCCAGCCTGGAAAGGATGCTGCGCAGTCACCACCAACAAACTGACTATCTCCTCACTCCACAGGGCCCCCGTGTCCGTGTGCACATCACTGCCTTTCCACAGCAGGGAGAACCAGCACCCTACAACTCTCCCATATGGCCGTACTCCCTCCCCAGTAAACGGCCTTATTGTTCTGGTAATGAGTTTTTTTATATGAAAATTCTAACAAAGCTCTATGGTATAAGAAAGGAAACTCAGCAGAAGCACACAACTCTTGGGCAAGCGGGTCGATGACCATCGTTAATGCACCAGGTGCACACACGCACACACACGCGCACACACGCACACGCACGCACACACACGCACACGCACACACACGCACACACTATTACATAAACAGGACAGCGTCACACATGAGGAGTTCCTCACGGTGGCAGGATTCTCCCAGAAAGCCAGTGTTGGGCCCTGGTCCCTCTCCTCGCCCTCCGCCCCATCCAGAGCATCTGGGCTCCACTGGATCCCATGAGTCACAGCGATGGCACGGGTGTGCCCATGTTCGGGCATGCATAGGCAATGCCTGGTCGAAGGCAGAGAATCACAGTGTGTCATCATTACGGTGTCTTCGTTTTCCTGACTTAACATGCTCCCATCAGCCGGGCGGATCTCGTCCCTGGAGCGGCGGCCCCACACTGACGGCTGACGGGATCACAGCATGACCGCCACCCGGCCGCCGCCTCCCCGGGGCAGGTCGCCTGCTGTGCCTGCCGCTCACGGCTCTGCCCGCACCAGGACTGTCATCAGCACGAAGCCCTGGGGGGGGGAGGCCCGGCGCCCTGCGGGCTGGGACTGCCCCAGGCGGTGGCCAGGCCCCATCTTGGTTCTCACTGATGGACACGGGGTGACGTCTCATGCTGCCCAAATCATATGTTCTGAGTCTTCGCAGCGTCCCTGATGCGCCTGGCATCGCCGTCCAGCCTCTGTCCTTCGGTTCCTGTCGGGTGTTAGTCCTTAGCTGATCCATTTACTAACCCTCTTCCTAGACCCTGGATGTGTCCTCTTCGCTCCCAGCTTGGCCGATATGTGTACCAGCTGACGTCGGTTATGACGCCTTTTTATTGGGCGATGTTTTGTCACCTAACCTCTCAGTTTTCTGGCCCCTGGTTTGCCACCTGCGTCAAAGCTGCCCCTCACTGGGTGGGCAGGCAGCCCCCACATACTCTCCTAAAACATTGTGCCCCCACATTCAGCCTCTTGCTGCTGAAGGTTGTCGTGTATGAAGTCTCCGTCCACGTGGGCTCTTCCGAGACCTTCGCTTTGTCGCACAGGCATCTCTGGAAGACGACACGTAGGGTGACATCCTCCTTCATGACCGCATGTTGCTCAGACGCACCTGCGGATGGGATGAGAGGCGTTTAAGTGATGATATCATGACAGCAGGCTTGGAGAGGGGTCCCCGTGACCAGACGAGGCAGGGATCCCACAGGCAGACCCACGTGGGGTTCCGTCTGGTTCGGGGCCACGGGGCCCATGGGGCTCACCATGTTACCATGATGTGTGGCCACGGGGCTATTACATTCCCTTGTGTGGAACGTTTTGTTTTAGTAAACAGAAAAAATAACTTGTGATAATGCATCAAATCCTAGAAGCTTCCTTAAATTTAAAGCAGGTAGAATTTTCTTAAGGACAGACGAGCTGTACCGAGGAGAGTGTTGCCGGGCGAGGCGCCTGCGGTAACAGCTCGGGCTGTGCACCTCGGCCTCTGTCGGCAGGCAGATCCCACGGCCAGCGCGCCACGCAACAAGGCGCATGAGAGTCGGCCCCTAATGTCACAGGGACGCCTGGGCGTGCCGGGCGCATGCGTGGCCCGTGGGGATGGCCCGTGGGTGCGTGATCTGCGCTCACCGGTTGGCACACAGCCTGTGCGGTTCTTGGTGTGACCATTCTACCTCAAGCACCTGTTCACGAACTATGCACATGAGTTACTAAAAATCATAAATACTAACTTTTTAAAAGGTAAAAAACTAAAGACATTTTAGTCTTTATGGGACAGAGGGAGACGTCTGGTGGTTGTGGAAACGGTCCCCGTGCCCGGAATGGAGGGACCCTGGAGGTCGGGCCGAGGTGTCTGTGAGACGCGGGAGCAGGGGAGGGCCCTGAACGGGCCCCTGCGTGTCGGGTACCCAGAGGCCGGGCCGGCCCCGGGGGAACCCAGGTCTGAGGGGCCCCCGGGGTCACAGGACCTTCTCAGAAGCCCGCCCTGCCCGCTGCCGTGTCGTGCGTGCTTTTCCTCGTGGCCCCTGAGAGCCACGCAGCAGGCAGATCCTGCGGGAGCCCCGGGAGGGGGGTGTGGGGGCCGCCGGCTCCCCTGCTCTCGGGCAGCGTCTCGCTCGCCGGCGGGTCAGGCCGCCCCACATGGCTCAGGAGCCGCCGCATCAAAGGCGTGGTCCTGAACTCCACAGAGGTGTCCAGGAGCCTGTGGCGCCGTGGCCAGCGCAACCGCCCACGGGCCCCCACTGCGAGCTCGCAGGCCGACAGGCTCCCGGACATTCCGGCACGTGGAGTTTCACTGCCCACGTTTTCAGAGACACCGAGTTTTAGTGAAAGTGGCAACTGACCTCTACCAACACCTGCTTTTCTCGGGAACTGGGCCGAGGGCAGGTCTGTGACGATGTCCACGTGTCCCCTGCCTGTGCCCGTCTGTTTCTCCTCCGCCCACGCACCCCCAAGCCCCATGAGGGGCTCACCCAGGTGTCAGAAGATCCACCCTGTGACCTCACTGCCCCTTCCGGAAGGAGACGAGGGCGTCCGGGCACCATCACCACCCTCATGACCAGGCAGGCCCCGGACTTAGCCGCAGCCCCCTCATGGGCCCAAGGAGAAAGAGCGGTCACCCCGGGGCACAGCCCGTGATCTAGACCCATCTCCCTCAGGCGGCTTCCTTCCCCCCAACCCTGGCGACGTGAAGGCCCCCTCAGCCTGCGTAAATCAGTCTCCCAGAGTCCCCGGCCCACCCCTCCCGGCTCCTCCCCAAACCAGGGCTCGCGGTCCTCCGAACAGAGTCTCCCCCACACGTCCTTCCACGTGGTCCCCGAACTCTCATCACACGAGCACCACTAAGGACGAAGCCGGGACGTTTCCTTTGCTGGTGTGTGTGGCTGATGTGCAGAGCACACTCGTGTGTGTGCACGCGTGCGTGCCCTTGGTGCGTGTGCTTGCGTGTGGCCGCTCTACAGGCAGTGCGGCTGTGAGGTGTGCTCGTGTCGGCGTGGCTGTAGGTCTGCGTCTCTTGAGACCTGATCCAGTGGCCTCCTCCCCAAGGACGAGGAGGGAGCCTTCCAGGGGACAGAAAGCACCAAGTTCACACGCTGACCGCCACATCTGGTCACCGTGCTGGGTGCCCCGTGGCCCCACGTGAACGGCACCTTCTCCAGGGGAACCCGGTAAGACTCCACATCGGAGCCTGAATGCTCCTCAGAGAAGCGCCTCGGGATTCCCAGCCAGTGGCCTCCTTCTGCAGCCGAGACCCAGTCACGGGGTCCCTCACAGCGGCACAGGAGGGACGCTCTGCTCTGCCCGTGCCCAGCTGGGGGTGCTGGGGGGTCCAGCAGCTGGGCAGACCCCCTGGACGAGGGCGAGGGCTCTGTCCCAGGCCCAGGCCCTAGCTCCCCAGTGAGGCGGCCTGGGGAAACCCAGGGCCCTGTGCACCATCTCCCCACTTTGCTGCCCCAAGACAGGAGGGTCTAAGAACCAGAAAGAGTACAGAGCTTGCGCCTGCCCCTGAGGCAGCTTCTCCAGGAACCTCCCAGCCCCTGCGCCAAACCGCGAGCATGCACACTGTGGTGTCCGGGCCCCACGTCCCACCTCTAACTGTGAAATCCCGCCAGCCCTGGCTTCGACTCGGTGACCCCCGGTGTGCAGGTACTTTCCCGAGCGCTGGTTCTCTGGGCTACACCCGAGCAGGGAGGGCTCCAGCTCCGACGGTGGGGGTCTGCATGCTGGGGAGGCCGACCCAGGGGAAACAGGGCTGTCTGGCCCCAGCGTCCACCGAGGCAGGAGGCCTGCAGCCCACCAGGTGCTCTGGAGCTATGGGTCCAAGCTGTGGGCCTCAGGAGGCCTGTTCTTACTGTCCTGGAGGGGCTTTGAGACAGACTTTGACTCCCCGAGGATGTGCCCCTCCCTACCGTCCCCCTGCACGAGACCACCCCACCTCGCTCCATGCAGCGCGGACCGTGTGTGAGCCCCGGGGCTCTTCTGCCCGCCGGTTGCCTGGGACAGCGGGAGGAGGGCGCTGAGGGCTCCTGAGTTGGAGGAGCTCCCTGGCCCCCACCCAGACTCGCAGAGCCTCTCCAGTGCCTTCCCCCTTCTGCACGCCCAGCAGGACCGGCATGGGGGCAGCCCTGCTCCTGCCAGTGAGACCCAGAGCTCCGGCCTTGCAGGGCCGTGGGGACTCAGCCTGGGGCAGGGCCTGCGGGAGCTCGTGGGGTCTCCCCAGTCCTGCCTATGCTCCCAGCCACGCTGGCCCCCGGCTGTGGGCAGGGGCGTCATCTGCCCCTCCTGCAGGAAGGCTTCTCTTCACACCGACCACGGCCGGAGCCTCACCCACCTTCCTGGCCACGCAGCGGGGGATGCTGAGTCCCTGCTGTCAGCTCAGGACATGAAGAAAACCTTAGGGTAAGGGGTTGGGCAGACTCATTTCTGAGGCAAAAACCTTTCCATGAGGCAGTCTGAGCAGCAGGCGTAGATCCTTCTGACGGTTCAAGCTCAGGAAAGTCATTCGTTCTGGAACCTCGCTGTCCCTGGCTAAAAGATGGACCGTCCACCCTGGGCACGGCACCGTTTCCGGGGCTTCTATTCTGGTGCTGCCCTCGGCCCCCGGGCTTCCGAGCCGCCGGCGACGCCCCTTCTCTGCAGCTCCTTCTCCTCTGTTACGTGAGACGGCCGCCGGTGCCCGTCCCGCCCGACACACGAATGACCTGTGTGTCCGCAGGGCTGGCGTCCATCTCTCAGGCTTGGCACTCAGCTGCGGGGAGAGAGGCGCTGCTTGTCGACCTTGACGGGTCCGATGCCTGGGGACGCTCCTGGCACGCGGAAGGTGCCGGAAGGCAAGTCCAGACCCTCGGCCGAAGGGAGAACCACAGCCCCGCCGGTGGCCCCAGGGACGGTCACGCCGGCATCTTCGCAGCCTGGGCTTCCAAGCGAACGGGCGGGGGGGGCAGTGCAGAGGGCAGCGCACCTGCAGCCTCGCAGAGGAGCCCCCCAGAGGTTCGGCGCCCACACAGCGGGGTTGCGCGATAGAGAGGGAACCACTCCGTCGAGCCCGAGGTCCGCTCCCCACGGACTCTGGACACCACTCACCTCCGGGGGCTTCAAACCGCTCGGTCTGTGCAGGAACGAAAGCAGTGTCCCATCACCAGGATGAAGCAAGTCCGTAACAGTGGTCTCCAGATGAGGACAGCAGAACCGGAGCTGCGGGTTTAAGGCCCCTGAAGGACACAGGGACGGGCAGTGTGTGAGGCCACGCCATCTGGGAGGCTCCAGCCTCACGTCCCAGGGCTCCCACCTGGCCCCAACCTGCTTTATGAGACCGTGAGTGTGTAAGCCTCAGGGGACGGCACATGGGTGGGGACCACTTCCTGACTGCAGAGTGACCGAGACTGATGTCCTCCTTGCAACCTAGCATAGACGTCCACACGGCTGGCTGCCCCCCGAGGACACGGACGTCCACACCGCGGGCTGCCCCCCCGAGGACAGGGACGTCCACACCGCGGGCTGCCCCCCGAGGACACGGACGTCCACACCGCGGGCTGCCCCCCGAGGACACGGACGTCCACACCGCGGTCTGCCCCCTCGAGGACAGGGACGTCCACACGGCTGGCTGCCCCCCGAGGACACGGACGTCCACACCGCAGGCTGGCCCCCGTGTGGACGTCCACACCGCGGGCTGCCCCCCCGAGGACACCGCGGGCTGCCCGGGGCAGGGTGTGGAGACCCTCGGCTGCGACACACGCGTTTCCACTGGCCACGTTTCAAGGCCGTGTTTTGCTCCGTCAGCACAGGAACTGACCTGCAAAGGGCCGGAGTCCCACGCTGATCACAGCAGAGTGTTTTTCTTGGTCTGCAGCCTGTTTGGGTTCAAGCCAAGACCAATGGCACACTGGCTAAAGTTTCTCCAACACGCACGTTTTCAGCGGTTCCTGGGGAGGCGTGTGCAGCGTGTCGGACCCCTCACCCCGTCCTGCCCTTATTCAGCAAGTAGCTGATGGCCAGCCCAACGGCGGGGTGTGCGGCTGCTTCCTGACGGGTCCACGGCACCCTGCCGCCTGCTGGCGCTCCGCACGCCCCAGGCCATGTTGGACTTCCCGTGGCATCCCCAGAAACCACAGGACTGGGTGGGGGAGAGCCGAGCCAGCCCGGGCCCCTGCTATGTGCCCCAGGCCGCCCATGGGCCCAGAGCCGGCAGCCGGGGCTCCCCGCAGTGTGACCCCACACCAGGCTCTCACTGGGCTGAGACCACACTGCTCCCGCGTGTTGGCGGGACTCCCCACCCTGGGGCGTGGGGCTGGGGCTCCCCCTCAGCTCCTGACGTCCACGGGGACAGCCCTCAGCTTCTGGGGCCGCTGCTCAGAGCCCCTTGCTCTGCTGTCCACGGAGCAGACGTTTGCGGGAGGGTCCTTGGAACTGCTCTCACGGGGCCAGGCCCCCAGGGAACCTCCCTGTTTGGGGTCAGCTGCCTGGGATCCTTCCAGCCGCTCCTGCCCTGGTGGCTGGGTGGCTGCAGGAGGGCTGAGGCTGTGAGCTGCAAAGCCCCATCCTCATGCCCTCCGGGAAGCCCCTCTGCAAGCTCACGTGCCCCAGGGCCCCGGCAACCTTCCGGGATGGGCCCATATTGCCCTGAGAACCAGACTGGAGGGAGTGAGCGTGTGTAGGGCACATGTTCCCACCCCACGAGCGTGAGGTCTGCTCTTCTGCAGGGTGCTTTCTCTCTCCCCGGTCCTCCTACTGCGCCGGGCCTGGCTCGCGAGAGCCCTCACTGTCCCAGAGGAGGGATGTCCAGGGGTCACAGCCCTAGGGTTCATCAGGGACGCAAGCTGAGGGCAGGGAGACACCAGGCCCGACCCTCCTCCACCTGAACGGTGGCTGGCGCACCCAGGCTGCGAGGAGCGGAACCGGGGCTTCCCGTGACAGGAGGAGTCAGGGGTCATACCTCCTCCTCCTCCCCCTGCCACACCGGCCCCAAAACTGCAGATCTGCGAACACGCCTGAGTCACCGGCTGATTTCTGAGCACTTCCTAGGAGACGCGCGGCCGGGCTGGGGTGAGGGTGTGGGGCAGAGGAAGACATCAGGCCTCGGGGCGCCCTCCTCTGCAGAGTCTGGCTCTGGCGGGCACATGGACGCAGGGCCCGCGTGGGCCAGTGAAGAGGGGACCTTGAAGGAGTGCCATCCAGAGCAGCAGGGTCGGGAAAGCTCCCGCCAAGACCAGGGTGGGAAAAGCTCGGAGTTGTGGCCAGAGCCAAGGCCGAGGGTCCGTAACCTCAGCTGGACATAAAGCCGGGGTGGCCTTGGGCTTGCAGGCCTGGCCAGAGCCCGGTTTATCCTGAATACAGTGAACCCCAAGGGGCCCATTCTGCCCGGCAGAGAGAGGAGCCCCTGAGCCACGGCCCCGCCGGCGCTGCTCATCGGCCCGGCCACGGCACACAGCACCTGCCGCAGCTCGCCCTGGACATCCGTGTTGGTAGAGAGGAGTAAGCATGGGGCGCCCGGGGGCCTGGAGCTCAGTGGACCCATGCCCAAGGCTGGGTGGCATGCCAGCCCCAGGGCAGGGCTCTGGGCCCCAGCACCCGGGGAGACAGAGGAGCTGGCATGGGGGCAATCTGGCCTAGGCCCGGCCAGCTGCCCTGAAGGCCTCAAGGACGGCACACGGGGGTCAGAGAAAGGAGGGGAGTGGTGCACATCACACATACGGTCCCAGGACCCTCAAAGAGGGCAGGCCACCTAATCCTGAGGCCCGGGGCACATGAAATGGGACATAGGAAGCTGTCTGGATGGGAGAAGCGAAGTATGTCCTTCCCAGAGATGGGAAAAAGCATTTCACAGAGCGTCACAGAGATAAAACCAGAGTCCCCCACCTTCGAGCCGGATTGTTCTGCCCGTCCCTCCTGCTGGGGCCTAGTTGGGGGCTCAGGGCAGAGTAGCCCCGAGGGCAGGCCTGGAGGCACGGGTGTCCCCAGCCCACCAGCCCACGTCCGTCCGTGCCATGGCCTCCCTGAGGATTCCCCCCGGGCTTGGAGGGTATTTGTTCAGTGATAGCTAAGAAAGAAAGCAGGTCAATGGGCATTTCCCCCCATTGTTTGCCCTTTTTATCGCTAGCCGAACAACCACAGCTGCGCCCCCAAGCTAGGCTGTGCGGTCCGAAGGCAGGAAGCCGGCTCTCAGAAACCTGCCTCTCGGCGAGGGCCCCAAAGGCAGCCAGAGCCTGTGGCCAGCCTGACCTGAGGGACACTGCCTTCAGCTGGTCTGGAAGGGCCGTCCGTCCGGGGCGCGGGGTGCGGGGCGTGGGGCGCGGGGACTGCCCCTGGTGCTGCCTGAGAGCTGCCCCCAGACGCCTGCCCCCCGCCCCCGGCCTGCCCCATTCCGACAGCCCATGTCTTTCCGGGCTTGTTGCCTCAGTGGGAAGCCGAGCCGAGTGTCCTACGTGTCCCCCGGTGCAGGGGACAAGGATGCCCACACAAACTGTGAAGTGCCGGGCAGCAGGGGCAGTCGGCTCCATGGGCCCGCTCCTCGCCACCAGCAGGGTGGGGTCCTAAGGGCTCGGCAGGCCAGGAGGGACGGTGGGACGCCAGGAGGGACGGTGGGACGCCAGGAGGGACGGTGGGACGCTAGGAGGGACTTCCGCGGCCAGCCCCAGCGCGGCAGGGTGAGAGGCGACCAGGCGACCTGCGTTATGGGGGGGACATTTCAGCGTCCCCCGGGCCATTCCTCCTCCACATTCTGGGCTGTGTCCACCAGGGCTCGCAGTCCCGGCACGAGGCTTGCCCTGGACACTAAGGACAGCCACATCGCTCCTGGGTCCCGCCCGCAGGGTCTTCAGGCCTCTCGGGGGACAGGCGTCCAGCGTAAGACCCCTGACTCGGCACACAGACACACACCGACGAGCTGCTTTGTGAGACACGTGGTTCAAGACGAGCAGGTCAGCGCCCTGCTCTCCGAGGACTCTGGAGAAGAGCACCGGGGTAGCGGCTGACGACGGATCCCTGAACCAGCGACGCACTGATGGTGGCAGGCAGGCAGGCGCGTGGGGATTCCTGAGAGAGTCTGTCTCCAAGACAACTTGGGCAGCATCTCCAGGGGAGGGAGCCGCGTCCAGGAGGCCGGGAAAGCCCGTGGAGGAGGCAACACCCGTGCCGGGCGCCTTAGCAGGCTCCTCTCAAAATGGAGCAAGATGAGACTACAAACCTTCATCCCCAAGAGGAACGTGGGTCAGATTCTACTCAAGGTCTTGGCCTCTTCCTTCCCACATTCATTTGCTAGTTTAACATTCAGAACGACTTGCTCGTGGCCTGCCTCCCGCCAGAGCTGGGTGCAGGGGCAGGGGCAGGACCTCAGGAGCTAAGAGACCCACGAGGCCGCGCACGGGCTGCTGCTGTGGCGGGCTACCTGGCCACTCGGGGGCGCGGGTGCCGGCAATCACACGGAAGGACGTCTGGACCTGGGAGCCCAGAAGTTCCTTGCAGGAAGTGATTTCTGGGCACGCACGGGTAAGGAAGCTTAGTTAGCCAACCAGGACCACGACCCTCGAGGGCCCTCCAGACGAAGATGCTGGGCCCCGAGCCGCACAGCTGGGAGCTGGGAGGTGCTCCCTGTGGCTGGAGTGTAGACGCGAGGGGCCCTTGGGCAAGGAGACATGGCCGAGGCAGCAGGCTCTCCTCTCGCAGGTCAGCGTTACGTGGAGAACGAGGACGTGGCCCATGGTGGCCCTCTGAGCCAAGGAGTGACATGGTGGCTTTTGGGGCATGGCTGGCCGCAGAGTGGACGTGGGAGACGTCAGATGGGCCAGGAGGGCAGGAATCAGCCCCTGCAGGGGCCCCGGCTGGCAGGGAGGCCTGTGTCGGTGCGGGGTAAGCTGAAGAGAGCTGGGCACTCCGGGCTCAGGATTATGCAGGGGGAGGGGAGCAGAGACGCTGGAGGCAGGGATGTTCCTGGCGGCCAGTGCATGCAGGGCGCTCAGAGAAGGCACGGTCCCAGGGAGAAGGACCTCTGATTCTGTCGGCCTGAAACGTGTGGAGACCCAGCCGGAATCAGATCAGATGCCCAAAACACAGGCTTCCCAGAAGGGGACAAGGGGGCCCTGGGACCCCAGAACCCCGTCAGTGGGGTGCACAGGCAACCGGGGCGCTGCTGCAGGGGAAGGAAGGGGCTTGTCTGCTGCCGCTGCGTTCACACACCCTCTGTTACAGGCCCGGGCCAGGGTCAGACCCTGCAGTGACTCTCCCCAGGCCCCTCCCGGCAGCAAGCCCGGGCTTGTCCCACATCTGAAAGCCAGCCTGCAGCAGGAAGCGCTTCGGGGCATCAGTGTGGGTGTAAGCTCCTGCTGCTGTTCCCAGCCACCGGTGGGTCCCGGGGGGGAAAGGAGGGCTGCTCCGAAAGGACGCACCTGCAGGCGGTGGGCCCTGCGGTTGGTGGTCCCCGGGGGCTGGTGGGTCCCCGGGGGCGGTGGGTCCCTGGGGGGCGGTGGTCCCCGGGGGTTGGTGGGTCCCCGGGGGCGGTGGTCCCCGGGGGGCGGTGGTCCCTCGGGGGGCGGTGGGTCCCCGGGGGGTGGTGGTCCCCGGGGGTTGGTGGGTCCCCGGGG